>CAUYSK010062212.1:0-12457 GCA_963575035.1 Avahi laniger | reverse complement strand
TTTTTTGAGACAGAGTCTCACTCTGTTGCCCTGGCTAGAGTGAGTGCCGTGGCGTCAGCCTAGCTCACAGCAACCTCAAACTCCTGGGCTCAAGCAATCCTTCTGCCTCAGCCTCCCGAGTAGCTGGGACTACAGGCATGCGCCACCATGCCCGGCTAAATTTTTTTCTATATATTTTTAGTTGTCCAATTAATTTCTTTCTAATTTTAGTAGAGATGGGGTCTCGCTCTTGCTCAGGCTGGTCTCGAACTCCTGAGCTCAAACAATCCGCCTGCCTCGGCCTCCCAGAGAGCTAGGATTACAGGTGTGAGCCATCACTTTTTATTTCTAAGGAAAGGGTTTCATAAAACATCATGTCGCACATCCAGGTACAAATGAAGCCACATATAGTCGATGGTTGTGGCATCTCGTGGCTTAAGAACTCGGAGACAGGGGTCATTGGAGTCAGACATCTAAGGGAGGGCTAGGAGTGGAATTTGGGTTCGGTGAGGCAGGTGGCCTCCCTATCACCTGACCCTTACCAAAGGGTCTACGTAGGCAGTCTCCCCTTAATTGAGTAAATAGCATCTTGTGACTCATGAGGAAGGTCAGCATTTCACCATTCATCAGGGGGGGCTCTCCCCCTGTGTCCCCGATGTCATCAGCAGCATGGCTACAATCCTCTCGGATTTCTGAATTTCACACTGTGTCAGCAGTTCCCCCACCCCGACAGGTGAGTCATTGCAGCATCCAGAAGGGGCTTCCACTTGTACCGGTCATCTTTGGGCATAAATCCCAAGGTTCAGTGTCATCCTCTTATCATTAGTGACACCAGATCTGGTTGCTTGAGGACTTTGGGAAAAGAAGGTCCTTTGGTTTTCATCTGCAGGTTCATTTTCAAATATCTTGGAAGCCTCAGGCTGTGGCTGCATTTGTTTGAGATGATTTATCAGCCTCATTCTGAGTGTTTGCAGCTGTAGATGCGGCACCCTTAAGAAGTCTTTTTTGTTCATTCGTTTGTTTTGTTTTTAGAGACAGGGTCTTGCTATGTTGCCCATGCTGGTCTTTAACGCCTAAGCTCAAGCGATCCTCCCGCCTCAGCCTCCCAGGCATCTGGGACTCCAGGCACCACTGCACCCAGCCTTAAGAAGTCTAGAGACCTGGATTTCCCAGTATTTGCAACTAGCATCCAGTTTGTTTTTTTGAAGGGTGATGGTAGTTATCTCTGCTCTTCATGGAGTGTAAAATTCCATGGTTCCAGCTGTATTCTGAGATGCCATACTAGGCAGAACACAAATATCCCCAATATGTCACAAATCACAAGACATTAAGGCAGGGGATTGGCACAGCCCTTTTTGACACAAAACTTGACAGTTTTCTTCCAGTCTCACTTGTCTGCAACCAGCTCGTGCTGCTGGTACAAAGTGATGACTGTGCTTGTCCAAAAAGATTTTTCTGAATACTCATAATTTCTTGTTTGCGTCATCATGCCTAGGAAAATTGTAGACATGTTCCGGACATCTTGGGTGCCGGCTTTCTCCAGTTTATCTTATCTATGCCTACCAGATGTTGGGCACGGTTTCACCAGGTGTGCGAAGCAGGCGGATTCTAAATGGGTAAAAATATCTGCTTATTGGGTCTATGTTTAAAACAACTGGATGTGTAGAAATTTCAGTTCGGTGCTGGCAAGCTATGGGGCCAGTGGCCTGGCCTGCAGTGAAGACATGGACGACACAGGGCAACGTTCAGGGGCGTCATTTATATAACACAGAACTCGGGATTGGTCAGATCAGAGTAAGTTGCAGGGATTGGTCCTACAACAGGGAGCTGATCCAAGCTGACTCCTTGGAATTTTCTAATTGGAGATGGCAGCCAGGAGTTCTCTTCCTTTGGGAAGGACCTGTTCCAGGCCTCTCCTCTAGCTTCCTTGGCTTGTGGCAGAGTAGCTCCAATCTTTTTTTTTTTTTTTTTTTTGAGACAGGGTTTCACTCTGTCGCCCAGGCTGGAGTGCAGCGGTGTCGTCCGAGCTCACTGTAGCTTCAAACTCCTGGGCTCAAGCGATCCTCCTGCCTCAGCCCGGTTATCATAACTCCAATCTTCACATGCCGTTGTTCTTCCTGGGAGCATTTTCTGTGTCCAGATTTCCTCTTTTTAGGAAGGATAACACATGTCCACAGCTGGGGAGCTCTGTCAGCCCATTTCCTACCTGTAACGTCCTTTGTTTTGTCCCATCTTCGTCTCCTTCAGTGCAAGCCGGCAGCATCTGTGCTGAGATGATTTAATGGATCCACTTGTCACATGTGATATGCCTGATCTCTTAGAAAACGGTCATCCAGCCACGCCCTTGGTGTTCTTCCTAGAACATTCTTTCTCACTTTTTGCAATACGAATAGGCTAATAATGTTCCAAATCTGCAACTTTGCTTAGCAATTTCATCTCTATGCTCTTGCATTTTTTTAAGTTCTGGAAGTTCAAAGTCACCGATCAAGGTGTCAGCAGCAGGGCCACACTCCCTCTGAAGGTGCCAGGGCAGGATCTGTTCTGGGACTCTCTCCAGCTTCTGGTAGCCTTTTGGCTGTGGCATCAGGACTCTGGTCATCACATGGCAGTCTTCTTGTGTGTGACTTCCCTCTGGGTCTGAGCACAGAAGAAACAGTGAGGGCAAGAGAGAGTTCCTGAAGCCCTTGCTAAGGCGGACCCAAACCGATCTGCTTAACGACTTCATTAGCCAGTGAATTCCATTCCTCCTTTTGTTGTTGTCAAAGGTAGTTCAGGGTTGGTTTTTTGTCACCAGCGACCCAAAGTCCTGACTACTTAGAGTGCGAAGAAGCTTGATATGTCCAGGCAAGCCTGAGCGCGTCGTTCCAGCGGATGGAGTGAGGCCAGAGAGGGAGGGGGCAGGCCGCACAGGGCTTCAAAGGCCTTTGTCGTCAGTGTGCTTCGGGGCCATGGGAGCACCGTGGGTAGGGGAGGGAGAGCATGGCTTCTGGGGGTGGAAAGACCCGTCTGAGGTGCTGTGGCGAAATTACTGGAACGGGCAAGACTGCAGGCCGGGAGCTTTAGCAAAAGGAAATAAAGAGGAGGCCCAAGGTCAGGGTCTTGGGATGTTTCTCACCTCCCTAGGCCCCCGTGGCCCGGCCCCGGATGAGCGCTCAGGAGCAGTTGGAGCGCATGCGCAGAAACCAGAAATGCGGATGGCCTCTCCCCCGCCCAGCCTCCCCCCGACTCCTCACCCTGGGGAGGACACTGTCCCCAGCCAGACACCAGCCTGAATTGGAGCAAAGGGTGAGGGAACAGGGTTGGGGTGGGGCTGTGGGGTGGTAGTGGGTCCTCTAGTCCTAGTTTGAGTCTCAGTTTCCTTCTCTGTAAAATGGGGATACTCTCTACCTCCTTACCCCAAACTGAGTTTCCAGATACACCCCAGCTTGTACTTGTGCTAAAGTTAGCTTCCTGGGCACTTGAGCGGGACGTGGACAGGAGGGAGCGTGAGAGGGAACAGAGTGGGGGGTCAGAGATCTGGACTGGAAGCTCAGTTTTCCTTCTCACTTGCTAGGTGTTGTCAAAGGCAAAAAAGGAAAAAAAAAATTGCACCAGTAAGGAAATTGATTTTATTCACGCTCTTACGGAGAGCACCCCAGATCTGAACCTCAGAGTGTCTCAGGATGGTGTCACCTTAGACTTTTATAGGAAGGAATTAGACAAGTCACAGGTGTTGGGGCGGGAGGATTTTTTTTAACCCCAGCTGTTTTCCAGGAGCACAGGTAAAGTTAAACATTGTCAGTGTCTCTGGGCAACTTGATCCCCTTTCTGAGTCCCTCCGCTTCACCCTCAGATGAGGACTTGAGCTTCCAGGTGAGGAGTCCTAATGTCCCGATTCCTTTCCAGCCTGTCCTGGGGCACTCGGGAGCCCAGAAATGGCTCAGAAGCTCCGGGTCCTGGAGTAGGTAAGGAACCGGGGGGCGGGTCGAGGGAACAGGAAAATCAGTTCGCGAAAGGGTAGAGGAGGAGGAGTATTATTAAAGTCTCCTGAGTACTGAACTACAAGTCACAAAACTTCTAGAGACGCTCGAGTTCCCGGAGCAGCCGAAACAAAATCACAAAGCCCTAGATCCGCAGTAGGAACTTCAGTTCCCATAACCGGCTTGGTCGCTAGCAAACCCTGCCCCTCCGTCGAGGAAATCGGGTAAAACTGACGCGCGACGGGACAACAAATCCCATACCGCGCGGGCAGTACCGGGGCGCGCCGTGCTCAAAGTCCCTTAGAGACACGCGCTAGGAACTACAAGTCCCAGAAAGCCACCGGGGACACCGCGGGCCTCGCTGTGCCGGCTCATTGTACACTTCTCCTTTTTCCAGTCCGAGGAACGCCACCCCTTACTTGCCCACGTCTGGAGGCCACCGGGAGCGGGTCCTCAGCCTCTCCCAAGCCCTGGCCACTGAGGCGTCGCAGTGGCACAGAATGATGACAGGTAAGGGGCGGGGATCCTGGAGTCCTGGGTTTGGGGGAAGACCTGGAATCCTAGCTCCTGGATGGAAGGGGTCTGCGGGCCGCTAGGAAGTTTTTATCTTGGTGAGGAAAGAACTGGGCAGGGCTTGGGAATTCTATCTAGGTCCCGGGCAAGAGGGGGACTGTGGTCCGGGCTACTGGGGAGGAGGGGAGGAGGAGGTTGTGGGGGGAAACCTGAGTCTCAGGGAGGAATGGACTGAGGGACTGAGGGGTACAGACTTCTGAGCCTGAGGGAGCAGGAAGCTGGGGAACTACACTCCTGGGTCTGAGAGAGGAAATGCCTGGGAGTCTGGAGTCTTGAGTGCCGAAGTTTGACATTCTCATTCTTAACTCGTCCTCTCTAGGTGGGAATTTGGACTCCCAGGGAGACCCTGTCCTCCCTGCGCAACCGCCTCAGTCGGATCCCACGACCCAGGAGACCCCTCCGAGATCTCCTCCGGTGGCTGATTCCGGTACCGGGTTCTCACGCGGACGTAGTGGGCGTGGCGGAGGCCCCACCCCCTGGGAGCGCACGTGGGATTCCGGGACCGCCCCTCCGGTCCCGACCCAGGATGAGGGGGCGTGGCCTCTGCGAGTCACTCTGCTGCAGTCCAGCTTCTAACCTGCCAAACGCGGCGGCCAATCGGCGCGAGAGGGCGTGGCCTGGAGATGCCTCTCTAGGCGTCTGGGGGCGTGGTCTAGTCCCCATCGGGGCCCTGGGAGAGGAGTGGTTTCCATGTCCAAAGTTTGGTTCTCCCACTGTCCAAGTTTGAATTAAAAATTTGAATCTTTAGTCAATAGCTCTCTTTCTGTCTGTTTGGGGTTGTCACACCGGGGTCTCTGAGGGGCAGAGCTGGAGTCGTGGGCTCCTGGGTTCTGAGGGAGGAAGAACTGTGGGCTTCTAGTTTGTAGCTCGTCTGGGAGAGGAGGGAGCTGGAGGTCTGGGTTATCGGGTCTGAGGGAGCAGGGGACAGAGAACCTGACCCCTGGGTCTGACGGAGGAGGGGCCGGGGCAAGCTTCGGGTTCTTGGCCTTCCCCGCATCGCCCACCGCCCCGGGGCTGGGCTTCCAGCAACCAGCCCTTATTTAAGGTTTGATCCCACGGCCTCATCAGACTTTGAAGGTGGCAAGAGGCCCAGAGTGAGTGACCGAGAGAGACTCGAAATGGCCACAGGAACGAGCTATGCCGGGAAGGTGGTGATTGTGACCGGGGGCGGACGCGGCATTGGAGCCGGGATCGTGCGAGCCTTCGGTGAGCAGGGCTCTAAGGGAGGGACGGGAGTAGGGGCTAATGAGCGTGGGAAAAAGGGACTCCGGTTCTGGAGTCTGGATTCTGAGCGTGTAAAAGCTAATTTGCAACGCTAATTGCAATGCTAAGTGAGCGTTAGGGTGGAAAGCCAAGCAGGTGTTCATGGCGTGGGTGGACAGAGATCTCTCACGCAGAGATTAAGACATAAAAGTAAAAAAAAGAGTTTATTTTATCTTTTAGGAGGACAGAGAGAAAGAGACAGAGAGAGAGGAAAGAGAGGGTGAGCAGGGAGACCGCCTTGGCATCCCAGAGAAAGAAGGGGATGCCAGTCCTGAGGCCAGTGGCTCGCTGATTTTAAGGGAGAGAACGAGAAAGAAAAAAACCCGGTGATTGTCACTTGACACAGAAGCGGCTGTGGAGTAATTAGCAGGAGGCAGCTGCAAGAGTCAGGTTGTCCCGTCTTTCTTGCTTTTCCTGTTCGCGGAGACTCGGTTATCGCTGAACTGTAGTCAGACTTAGCACAGGGGATGTGATGTTGCCGGAAACTTGGTTTGGGGCAGGAAACCGAGGCCTGGCGTTTGTCCCCTGCTGTCTGTCTCGGGGGCTTCTCAGGAACTCCTGGAGGCCACAGAAACAGATTCTAAAGGCTGCCAGCTGGTGACGTTCAGAGAAAGATTTGCATTTCCCTTTTGTCTGTTGGGCTCCTTTCAGGTGTTGTGAAAATGGAATCCCTGCAGGGTGCCTGCCAGCCAGGCAGAGAGTTCATGATTGATCTTTAGCTGTTATTAGAAAATCAGGAGGTTAGATATTTTCCTGTTGTTTCAGCAAGGCTGGCCCCTTTCAGTGAGGGCCTGCGGTGACAGCCTGGGGCCTGGGTTTTTGGCAAGGTCTCCAAAGGAAGTTACTCCTTTTCTCTACGTTTGTTAATGAAGCTGCAAAGTGGGTGGTTTGGGTTATCTGGAGTAGCCACGAGAAGTATGTGTCAAGGCCTCTGCCCTTTGTCCTGCGATCCTCATGACACTGGGATCACGAGGGGAAGGTGAGGGAGAGAGGTCCCACTCCATGTGGCCACAAGGGGGCAGAAGAGGCCTTCACCAAAGGGTAACCTGTTCTCTTCTCAGTGGACAGCGGGGCCCAAGTGGTAATCTGCGACAAAGACGGTGAGTGACGGTCCCTGAGTCCTCACCCCACCCTCCTCCCCAGGGGTCCATGCCCCCAGCCCCTCCTCCCTCAGACCAGGGGTCCGGGCCCCCAGCCCCTCCTCCCTCAGACCCGGGGGTCCAGGATCCCAGCCCCTCCTCCCTCAGACCCGGGGGTCCGGGCCCCCAGCCCCTCCTCCCTCAGACCCGGGGGTCCAGCCCCAGGCCCTCCTCCCTCAGACCAGGAGCCCAGCCCCGCTCTTCCCTCCCTGCAGAGTCTGGGGGCCGGGCCCTGGAGCAGGAGTTTCCTGGAGCTGTGTTTATCCGCTGTGACGTGACTCAGGAAGAAGATGTGAGGGTGAGAGGATTTTCCAGCTCTACTCTCCATCTCCAATAATTACCTCTCTTTCTCTCTCCATTCACCTCTCGGCCTTTGCACATGCTGTTCCCTCTACTTTCCCTCCTCTCCTGGCTAAACTGTACCTGCCACAGAGGTCTCAGCGCAGTGCCACCCACCCACGCGCAGTAGGCTTTCCTTGATTCTGACGACCAGGTCACGTTCCTGGGTTTGTTCTCCTTCCTCACCTCCATCTCCAAGGTGCTCATCACACCTGCCAGGTGGATGGAAATGAATAAATCCCTCAAAGTGGGCCTCCTGTGACATTTTTTCTTCCTGTTTCTGGGTTTCTGTCCCTTCTATTTAATCAGTGTCTGTTATCTGCCCCTGTGGGTCTTTGCTCCTCTCCCTCTGGGCCTCTGTCCCCTTCCCTCTCTGGATCCCTGCCTGCCCCCGTCCCTGGAATGACAACGGGGGTGTGGCACTCACCAGCTCTCTGGTCTCTGGCACCTGGGCCTTCCTGTCTCCGCCTGTCCCTGCCATGCCTGGTGATCCCAGAGTGTCCCCCTGCTTCCTCCAGCTCCTGTCCCGTCAGTTCTGCGCCCAGCTTCCCGTCCCTGCCTGCTTTTCGGAGCTTTGGGAGCGCTGGTTCCTGCAAAGTGGGCACCGCGCAGCGCTGCTCATTTCCACGTTTCCTTCCCCCCAGACCCTGATCTCCCAGACCATCCGCCGGTTCGGCCGCCTGGACTGTGTGGTCAACAACGCCGGCAACCGTGAGTCATGAGGCCTGAGGGCCACTCCCCATTATGTCGACCCACCTCCTGCCCCGCCCCTTCCTCCTGCACCTCTGTTTCCCCCTCCCCATCTCTGACTTCCCATCCTGCCCCATTCTTTTTCCTGTCCCCTGAGACGGGACAGTGCGGCCGTGGAAACCACCAGGCCTGAGCTCAAATCCTGGCTCTGTTCCACCCTTCCGGTGTGTCCCCAGTCCTGTGCCCTCACCTGCCCATGCCCCTATGTCTCTAAAGTGGGAATGATGGTCACCATCCTAATGACAGTGACCATCTCGGGTGCACAGCCTCTGCCTTGCAGGCACAGATGCTCATTTCTGAAGTGCGGCCCACCGCCCTTCCCTTTGCCGGCGACGGTGAAGGTGGACTCACCGTGCGTGGCTCTGGGACTTGGTGTCGTGAATCCTACAGGAAACTGCCATCAGCTTAACGACCACCCTTCATGGGAATGCCTCGCACTGGTAAACTGAGGCTCAGAGAGTGAGTCGATTGGGCTGGGCTCACACTGCAAGGCTGCGGCAGAGAGCAGCCACTGTGTCAGCAGGGCTCACCCTCTCTGGGCTGTAGTTTCCTCAAATTGGTTTTTTTTCCCCTGTCCTATCCCCACCTCCCCTCCTTCAATTGTATGGATTTAAAGAAACAGCAGACGCTAGTTCATCCGTTTTCTCTGCAGCCTTTGTTCACTGACAGGTGTTTACTGGCACCTACTATGTCCCACGCTCCTTTGTGGGGAGTGAGGGTTTAGCAGTGACAAAATAGAGAAATCTCCTGTCCTCTGCCACTCCGGAAGGTGTGAGGGTGCAAAGCCCAGTAGGTGCTCACGGCGCAGATGGAGGAAGATTTCTCATCCAGAGATAAATATATAATAGTAAAAAAGTTTATTTTATCCTCTAGAACAACAGAGAGAACGAGAGAGAGAGAGAGAGAGAGAAGGGCAGGGTGGGGGCAGGTTGTCATCCCAGAGAAAGAGAAGGGAGATGCCAGCAGCCAGGCCAAGTGGCTTGCTGCTTTTATGGGGACAAAGAGAAAGAGAAAAGTAGTCACTGTTGTGGAGTAATCAGCAGGCAGCTTTGATACATCAGGCTGTCTCTTTCTTGCTTTTTCTGTTCCTGCAGACTTGGTTATCTCTGAAATGCCGTCAGACTTATCTCAGGGGATGTGATTTTGCCCCTGATATGTGGTTTTGGGCAGGAAACCGAGGCCTGGCATTTGCCCCCCTGCTGTCTGTCTGGGGCTCCTCAGGAACTCCTTGAGGCCACAGAAACAGACTCTAAACGCTTCGAGCCGGTGTTGTACAGAGAAAGATTCACGTTTCCTTTCTGTCCGTTGGGCTCCTTTCAGAGGTTGTGAAAACAGTCCCGCCCTCTAGGGAGAGAGCTCATAGGATTGACCTTTAGCTGTTATTAGAAAATTGCGGTATCAGATATTTTCCTGTTATTTCAGCAAGGCTGTCCTTACATTCCCCCCTTTCTGTATATAAAATTAAAATTTCTATTTAAAAAATGAACACAGACACAGGGAAAATGGTGGAGTTCTTTCTTTCCTATCCCACAGCAAGGAAATGGACAAGAGAAGACGGATACCTTCCATCCTCTTTATTCACGGGCTTGTTACCGAAAGCTCGGCCACTTGTCCTCAGACGGCATCAGAAGAACGAGGATAAGTGGGTTGAGGGGAAGGAACGCAGTTTTATTACTTTGCTTTTGCCGGCAAAGGAGAGGATGGAGACTCCTGTCTACAGTGCAATCACCCTAATAAGCGTCAGGCGATTACTGTCCAGCTACGGTTGATGATTCTGATTGTCCCACCTCCGTCTGTGACCTCGGTCCAGGACCTCTCTTTACCTGGTGGGGGCTGGGCCATCTCCTGTTGCACAAAGAACAAAAGACTCACCCTGCCCCTCCCAACCACTGGCCGGAGGCAGGGATGCAGGTTTTAGTTTTCAAAAAGGAATGGAGGATGTTGAAAAGAGACAGAAAATATTTTTGCCATTTTTTCAGACCATACCCTGTGTTACAGACTCCGTTTTACAAATTCACCTATTCGCTAAAATTTATTTGTAACTCCAGAATCGGTACTTGCAGGGCTCTCCTGGTGACGGACACATGCAGAGTGGCAAATATTTCAGGCGATATTCTGCCTCTTGTCTCACTCAGCTCTAAGACAGGACACCCTGTGGCAGGGAGGTGCGAGAAGCTCCAGCTCTTCTAGGGCTAGTTGGGCCAGTTGAAATCCCAGCTGTCACTGTTAGTAGGGTGGTCTCGAGCAAGTCCCTTAACACTCTGAACCTTGTTTGGAAAGTAAAGAACATAGACTCTACTAGTATGAGTTGTCTTTAAGGTTTAAGATTATCATCTACTCTGGGAGGCTGAGGCAGGAGGATCGATCGAGGTCAGGAGTTCGAGACCAGCCTGAGCAAGAGCCAGAGCCCCGTCTCTACTAAAAATAGAAAGAAATTAGCCAGACAAAATACATAGAAAAAAAAATTAGCTGGGCATGGTGACGCATGCCTGTAGTCCCAGCTACTTGAGAGGCTGAGGCAGAAGGATCGCTTGAGCCCAGGAGTTTGAAGTTGCTGTGAGCTAGGCTGATGCCATGACACTTGAGCATGGGCAACAGAGTGAGACTCTGTCTCAAAAAAAAAAAAAAAGATTATCATCTATGTTAGGCATGTATATATCGACATATGTACATATATTGTATATATCATGTATGTATCGATGCATATATATCTCATATATACATATGTACATATTATCTATCATATGTTCATGTTTCCCTTGGGAGCAATGGGTCAGTGTCCTCTAATAATCTAATTCAGTGTTCCTGGTGACTTTATAGGACATAACGGCTGTGAATTACAAGAATGGACTGTAGATAGTAGCATGGCCCCTGTCAATAAAGGCCATGAAGGAAAATGAAGCTGGCCGGGTGCAATAGCTCACACCTGTGATCCCAGCACTTTGGAAGGCCGAGACAGGCGGTTCGCTTGAGGCAGGGAGTTCGAGACCAGCCTGGGCAAGAGTGAGAAGTTGTCTCTACTAAAAATAGAAAAATTAGGGGGGTGTGGTGGTGTGTGTCTGTAGTCCCAGCTGCTCGGGAGGCTGAGGCAGGAGGCTGACTTGAGCCCAGGAGCTTGAGGCTGCTGTGAGCTACGACAGTGCCACTGCACTCTAGCCTGGGCCATGCAGAGTGTGACTCTGTCTCAAAAAAGAAAGAAAGAAAGGGAGGGAGGAAGGAAAGGAAAGGAAAGAAAAAAAAGAAATGAAGGAAGGGAGGAAGCCGACCAAAGGTGTAGGAAGTGACGAGGCGTTTGGACCGCAGGTCTGGGGAGGCTTCTCTGGGGACGTCTGTATGGATCCCTGAAGGGAGTGAGGCAGTCAGTTCCCCATGTCTGGGGAGGAGTATTTCCTGAACTTTCTGTCCCTGGTCTTGCTTCCCATCTCTCTGTCCCTCGTCCACTTGTCTGCTAATGCTGACGCCTTTGGAGCATCCGAGTCATCTCTTCCACTTGTCTTTTCCTTTGTTCTCACTCCTCGTTTTCCAGCTCCCTGTCCCCTGAATGTTGATTTTTCTGTCCGTCTACCCTCCCCAACCTCTCTATTTGTTTAACAAACACATTCATGGTACCATCCAGTGCAAATACTGTCACCTGAAATTGATATGTCCAAGAACAAGGTGTTGCCCTCATCCCAGAGGTGAGGAAACAGGCACAGAAAGGAAAAGCGACTTGGCCAAGGTCAGGAAGCCAGGATGTGGCGGGGCTGAGCACGGAGCTGGGCTTTCTCATTAACCAGCATGCAGCCTCCTTCTCTTGCTCGGTCCCAGCCCTCTGTCTGCACCCCCGCCAGTCCCCCAGGCCCCTTCCAGCCACTATCTCCCCTTCCTGTTCTGTCCTGGCCGCTCCCTCACTGCTCCTCTCTCTCCTCCACCTCACCCACCTCAGACCCATCCCTGCAGTGGCCCGAGGAGACCACCATCGAGTGCTTCCGCCAGCTGCTGGAGCTGAACCTGCTGGGGGTTTACACCGTGACCAAGGTGAGCACGGGGCATTGGGTTGTGAGAACCATTTTGTCTAACAGCAAAATGTTTCCTGTTCCTCGGTTTGATCTCCTTGTTCCAAAAGGACCCTGTTCTTTGTAGAAAATAAATCGGGAGTGACTGCCTGCATCCAACAAAAGCTACCCATGTAGCTGCATGGCCCAGTCTTCTTAGGAACCTTCCAGGACCTTCCAAACTGGTGCAATGGTGGTGGGAGGGGATGTTAAGAACGTAGGGGGACCAGGCTCACGCCTGTGATCCTAGCACTCTGAGAGGCTGAGGCGGGAGGATCACTTGAGCTCAGGAGTTTGAGACCAGCCTGAGCAAGAGCGAGACCCCGTCTCTACTAAAATTAGAAAGAAATTAATTGGACAACGAAAAATATATAGAAAAACAAAATTAGCTGGGCATGGTGGCACATGCCTGTAGTCCCAG
>CAUYSK010062207.1:0-44095 GCA_963575035.1 Avahi laniger | reverse complement strand
CACAATGTACTGAAAATAGGATAGATAGATGGATAGAAAGGTAAGAGAGGAATTTTAGAAAATGTTAATGGTAGAATCTAGGTAGTAGTAGGTATACGGGTGTACATGGTTCAGTTCTTTCAACTTTATTGCATGTTTGAACTTTTTCATAACAAATTGTTGGGAGAAAAGGTGAGTCACAATGTCATTCCCTGAATGCAGGGCTTGCCATATGTCATAACAAAATGAGCTCTGCCACCAACACAGAAAAATCCTGCTCCGTGGAAAGGCAGAGCAAGCTGCTTACAGAGTAAAGGCCCTTAATACCCTCCAGGGTCTTACAACTCACCCTAGGCCGTGACTTGCACCATTTCAAAGGCAATTGTTCTGAAAATCCACGTAAGTGGATGATCATCACAAACAATCTGTATCATCCCTGAAACACCAACGCAGGACTGCTGTGTCTGGGTGGAGATTATTGTTTTTTGGCTATGTATTTTTAGAAAGATGTATCAGGAAAAGGCTTGCCATGTAAGTGGTTATAGATGTGAATAAGGTAGCTTCGCTTCCCAGCACACACTAACAGTCCCCATGAATTATTTACAGTCAGGGGCCCTGAGACATCTGAGAGCAGGCCGGAGGGAGGAAAGCCATTAGTAGGGACGAGAAGGAGGTGGAATCAACTGCAGCATCATCCGTCAGAGGGGGCACTTAATTGTGTCATCGCTCATCTTTCAGAATTAAACAAATATCCCCCTTATCTAGTAAAAGACGTGTGTGTGTGTGTGTGTGTGCGCGCACACGCGCGTGCACATGTGTGAGTGCATAAGCAGGCTTAACGTAACCTCTTGTGTGTACATTAGGAACATAAATGCAAACAGTTAAACCGTTAAGCCCAAGTTAAGGGACATGGCGAAGGTGGAACTAAGGACACATGCAGGTTATAAGGTGCCTGTGAAATTACAAGGGCAAATTTACTTTAACTTGATTTTTACATAATGTCACATATGTGAAGTAAACGACATAAAAAGAATCTAGAACTTGCTCAGTTCTCTTTGTGTTTTAAAAATGTTGTGGTGTTTTTCAGTGTCAAATCTGATTTTCCTAATTTGCAGGGACGACACATGTCTACTCTCACCGACCCGTGGGCTGGGAGTCCAGTCCAATCCAGTTGTTAGAAGAATATTACAGGAAAACACCAGTTAAGGCACATGCATTTAATTTAATCTGCCAACCTCATTTAATTTCCTGAAATTATAAACACAACGGTTAGCATTTATTTAAGTGGGGCAAGAAAAAGACAAAAATGCTAATGATGAGTATGATGGATGGGTTATGGGGAAATTAGTGAAAGAATCAGAAAAGATTTTTCTTCTTATTTCCCAAGTTTTCTGTCATGGAATTATATGGCTGCTTCATTAAAATCTTTAAAGAAATTACACAAGTAATAAAAGAACACATTCCCATTGAAAAAATTAAATAATACATAAATACATGATATAAAAGGCAGAAGCCCCGGCTTATCACCATTAGACACCTTTTCCTATAAGTAAAAATTTACTTTCATAGTCATTTTTCCCCTAAAATACCATAGTTTTAAATTGGAGAACTGGTGACTTTTGATTTAAGCATAAAACATAGTAAAAGTATTTATACTATTTGCGATGATTCAGTTATTTGTGCTTATTCATCAACTATTATCCATAATTACATTCTTTAATACAGTAAAACATCTCAGTTCTAAATACTTTCTTCCTACAGATTTAAAATTCATGTTACAAATAAAATGGGAGCAAACTTATTCTATTTCAATAAAACGTTAATGTCCCACATAAGTAGCTAGAGATAGTAGGAAAACAATAGAATGTTTCAATGGTTCACTTTCAAATTAAAAAAATCCTTTTCTCTAAGTTATAATTTGTGTCATTATTTTCCTATACAGCAATGAAAATTTCATATGTATAAATATATATGCAAAGTTAATATGCTTCAACTGAGAACTTAACTAAGTAAAGGAGGAGAAGGGTAAACTAATAGCACAGTTCATCTTTTTTCAGGGTTGGTTGGTGCTGCTAGTTTGATTTTAGGAGACAGTCAATTAGAATTAGGAACTAATTAGTAATTAGTAAGGGAAGACTATAAATGCAGTGGATTCCTTGGGTTATGGAGTCAACACATGCAGAGCTATTTAGAATTCAAGAACCATTTACAATAAGCTAATAAGTGAACATATTTCTGGTTGCGGATAAATGTTAGCATTGACTATATCCTGGCACTTCAACATGCTGGACTTGGATGGTAAATTAAAGTTCATTATGTAAAGATGTAATTGGTTTTAAAAAAAACATAACATATTTTAAAACCAGAGAGAGGCAAAACATGCCTGTCAGATATAATGAACACTATTTGGGTGATGGACACACTGACGGCCGTGACCCAAGCAATACAAAAGTGATCCATATAACCAAAAACATTTGCACCCCCTTAATACTTTGAAACAAAAAAATTAAAACCTACAGAATCAGAGTATCATTTAGTATTTGATACTTACTTTCAGTTTAATATTCTATTTTTAAAGAAATCCTTCAGTAACACTGTATGTTTCACATAGCCATTTCTAGGAGAAATGATTTAAGTCGCCAATAACTCCATCTCTGAATGTCATTTCCATAATTCATGTTTTACAAAAACAAATTATCCTGACTACAGAAAAACTAACAGAAATTATTCCTCTTTCTCGGTGCTTTGGGGAAGTAATAAAACAGAATTCCCCGACTACGACAGAGTGACCCCTGACTGTGACACCGTGTCCCCTACCCCAGCAGCACATGGTGCTCTGCAGGCACAGCTCAAAAGACACCTCCTTTGTCTGTAGATCCTGGAGTCTGTCTGTCCTTATGACCCAAGAAGACATTCTTACCTTTTCTTCTAGAACAGTAGTTGTTAAGTCATTCTCTCCTGGAATAAACTCCTCTCTCTACTGTTTTTTCCTATAAATCTAGGACAATAGAGAAAGTGGCTTTCATTCCATGAGGTCTAAATGCTGGCCTCTTGCGTGTGTATGTGTGCGTGCGCGCGCGCACGTGTGTGTGTGTGTGTGTGTGTGTGTGTATGTGTGCGCGCGCGTGTGTTTGTGTGTGTGTGTGTGTGTGTGTATTTCTCTTAATGCCACCAAAGAAAACACATATGATGAAAGGCAAATGCTGCTTGTCAATTCAGAATGTGTGGCATCCTCTGTACATCCTTAAAAAGACACTGCCATTTTATTGCTCACCACGAAATTTTTTTATTGCATTCACCTCCATCAATAGAATAGCAAAAAGTAAAAATGATCCATCAACTAACTCACAGCTCATTGCAGAACAAACAAGACTAAACTTTAGGATGCTACTGACCTGGTCATAGTTGTTTAATGACCTTCCTGTACCATCCTCCACCGAGTCCCCATGCGGCCAAAGCACTGGGGAAGGGGGGCCGTCCCTCCCCAGAGAAGACAACTTCCAGCACTTCAGGGGCTTGCCCTCTGCTGCCCTGGGTTTACCAGCTCTCAACTGGGAGGATGCTTCTGTCTTCGCCAGAAAACACTCCAGGGTTTTAGCCTCGGCAGCAGTTTTCTTCTCTGGGTCATATTACGGTGAAATCCAACCTTATTGGATTTCTTGGGGGAAGGTGCAGAGGTTGGCGGGTGTGGAGGGGAGAGAGGCGACCCAGCCCCCAGGGTGACCTGTGACGGACAGTAATTCCTCCTGGGGTTCCAGATGGCCAGGGCTCAGCCCATCCTGCTGGGCCACTCCACCGGCATCCCACAGGAAAGCAAAGACCCGGGCCTGGCTCCCAGCTCCCACGGAACAGCTCCAGCTCGGAGGCCAGCATTTCTCAGACCACAAAGGCTTCCCAGCACAGACTTACAACTTCTTTGTGGCTATCCTCACCAAATCACTACGAATTTTTTCTAGTAAAAGGGAGATGTGTAGTTACATATACAGGCAGGTTGGTCCCACAGGGGGAAACGGCGCGTAAAAGTGCTATTTGCTTTAGTAGTAAAAGATACAATTAACCATAAGATGCTATTTATGTCCACCTGACACAGTAAAAAAGTGGAAAGACTTATAACATATATTGCTGGCCAGAGTGTGGTGAAATCAGTACATTCTCGGGTACATTTGCCATCGTGGGATGATATTTCAGAAAGCTGGAGACCATACTATACAACAAGACCCAGGGGAGATTCCACTGGTTCACCTGTGGTTTTCTCTCCTAGGAATTTACCTGCAGAAACAACATGGCGCACACCAAAAGATCCACTCCTGAGCACTGAGGCTGATCCTGCGAATCTCCCTGCAATAGTCGAAGGACAAAGTGGCCCAGCGGGCAAGTGGCCCACACCAGAGAATTAGGGCGTGGCACAGAGCAAAGTGGTGTCCAGGGACCAGCATGGGACTTCGGGCTGGATTTCTGTCATTTAATTGAATGCGCACAGCGGCACCATGAAGGAGGTGACCTGGCTGCCATTTGACAGAGGAACGAGGCCAATACTGAGACATGAAAAATTCACCAAGTGACAGAGCTGACAAGGAGCAGGGCGGGAGGGACTCCAGAGCCCAGACAGTCCCCAGGATGCAGCTTTCCAATTTAGCACCTCATGGCACTTCAGAATGAGGGGCCATGGTTCAGTCATTAGAACTGATGGTAATGACGACTAAAGAGACATTTGAAAAACACCGGTCATATAATATTAATAACATAGTTTAATATTATAAACTAAAAGAATAGAATATGCAGCATGGACTGTAAAACGTCATGGGAAAAATACAGAACACGGAACACTGACCAACACCATTCGAAAATACGCAAAGTGAAAGAATTTATTCCAGATTCATAGATTATGGTTGATTAAAACGCTTTGGGAAAAAAATGTTCCTAATAAGTATGTTGTTTATTTGTTTTAAACGTTCATATCAGCTTTATTTGTAATGGCCTCTAACTGGAAAGAACCCAAGTATCCTTCAGCAGGTGAATGGAGAATACATTGCAGCACATCACACGATGGAATGCCACGCAGCAGCAAAGAGAAACATACTGATATGCATGACTTGGGTGGATCTCAAGTGCATTATGCTAAGTGAAAAGGCCAATCCCAATAGTTTATATACTGTACGTTGCCACCTAATGAGTACTGATAGCATATAGAGTCTATAATTTCTGTTTGTAAAAACTGAGTCTGCCTCTCTCCCCCTTCTCTTTCTCTCTCTCTCTCTGTTTAGAAAGAAGACCTCAAAGACACACATAAATGATAGCGGCTGTTGCCTTTAGCACAGCGGTCCCCAACCATTATGGTACCAGGAACCAGTTACACGACAAATTTTCCACAAATGGGGTGGGGGATGGTTTGGGGATGATTCAAGCACATTACATTTATTGCATAGTGAAACCTCTCTGCTAATGATAATCTGTATTTGCAGCCACTCCCCAGTGCTAGCATCACTGCCTCAGCTCCCCCTCTGATCATCAGGCATTAGATTCTCACAAGGAGTGCACAGCCTAGGTCCCTCACATGCATAGTTTACAGAACGGTTCACGCTCCTATGAGAATCTAATGCTGCTGCTGATCTGACAGGAGGCAGAGCTTATGTGGTGATGCGAGCGATGGGCAGCAGCTATAAATATAGATGAAGCTTTGCTTGCTCGTCTGCTCCTTACCTCCTGCTGTGTGGTCCCGTTTCTAATAGACCACGGACAAGTACCAGTCCTCAGCCTGGGGGTTGGGGTCTGTAGCTTTAGCAGATGAAATGACTCGAGTTTTTTTTTTTTAATTTCTGTTTTTCTGTATTTTCCAATATCTTTTTTTTTGCACTAAGCTTGTATTGCTATTGAGATTATGAAAGAAAATATTAAAAGGTGAAGTGTATCCAGCAAAATGTTAATTATGTTCAACCTGGCTTAATGAACTAGTTCTTCAAAGGTATTATCTACACTGAAGCAATTGTTTGTTCTTAGAAATACCAAGTCTTAACTCTGTTGCTTTAGACAAAAGGACAGAGAGCAAGAAAAAGTCATGGAAAAATAATAGGTGTCTCAGATTTTAAAAGATGTAATAAAGCAGTCTCTAATAATCTTTCATGTATTAGTGCCATTTACTGTAGGAAAAGTCCTGCATACGTCTGACTTTATCTCAACAACCACGCAAGGCTGGGCTTCTATCGCCACTTACCACAACATGACCTGAGTTCTGCGTGGTTAGAGAAGCTGCCCCCACCAAGCTGTCAACAGCAGAGCTGAGACTTGGATACTCAGTACTTGCCATCAAAGCCGACATCCTGCTTCCCAGGCTGCACAATCCCAATGACTACGGTTTGAATGTCACCTCCAAAACTCATGTTGAAACTTAATCGTGGTATTAGGAGTTGAGCCCTTTGAGAGGTAATTAGGCTAAGATAAGGTCATCAGGGTGGGGCACCCACGATGGGACTGGTGGCTTTATAAGAAGAGGAAGAGACACCTGAGCTGGCATATTAGCACACTCAGCCTCCTTGCCATGTGATATCTGAGGACTCTGCAGAGAGTCCCCACCAGCAAGAAGGCCCTCACCAGATACAGCCCCTCAATTTGGACTTCCTAGCTTTCAGAACTGTAAGAAATAAATTCCTTTCCTTCATAAATGACCCAGTCTCGGGTATTCCGTTATAGCAACAGAAAACGGAGTAGGAGACCAACCAAATGTTAGACTCTTATTCAGCACCTAACATGCATGGCAAAGATGTGGGGACTAAAAGGTGACATGATCCTGTCTCACTGGATGGAAAAACCAGAGAGGAAACGGAAACCGATCCCTGGGTGAATTTCCTGCAGCAGCAAAGGAGAAACAGAGAGACAGAGCTACAAAGATGAGTTCTTGCCTAAATTTTGTTCCTCTTCCAAAAATTCATTTATTTCTTGCTCATTCATTCTACAAATATTTAATACGTCCTATGTGCTGAGCTAGACCCTGGGGACACAGCTTGCAGAGACGGGCAGGAACAGCTCAAGTGTGCTGCTGTATTCTTTCCAGCGTTTACTTTTAAACATCTATAACAGAAACCAACTGCGCCCTTTACCCACCAGAGGAGGCTTGAGGGACTTGGGATAGACACAGTCAAAAACTGATCTGGTACAGAAAGAAGAACCATCCTTCCGGAAAAATAAAAATCACAGAAATAGGGCAGTTAATTTATTTAATATCTACTAATACCATATATTATAAAATGGTATAATTTAAAGATACAAAAAAATCAGTCCTACTTTGATTTGGGGGAGGTGATTGTGAGTATAAATATTGGAGGGTCAGGACACCCTTGGAAATCACAATCCTGCTTCTGGGGAACTGACTCCGAGGGGATAATTCTACACATTTAAAAAGCACTATGTAAAAAACAAAAAAAAAGCAATATGCATAAAGATGCTGACTGCAGCATTGTTTGACACAGCAAAGAGTGACGGTTCTGACGATTGTGAAATGCATTAAAATGGACAGACGCTGCAATACACACACAGGAAACCCGACAAGAAGGAAGACCCCAAAATGATAACACTGGTTTTTCTTATGTGGTGGAATCCGAGGTGAGCTTTTCAAAATCCTTTTCTCCATTTTCCAGTTATTTCCTTATTACTGCTATAACAAAAGAATTGCTTTTAAATGTATGCTTTTCAGGTCAGCAAAGTACATTTTCTCACTGAATCCAACTTCCTCCTAACAGAGGTAGGCACAAGGCAAGGAGGAGAAGGTCTCAATCTAGAGCGGACACTGGGATGGGGCACCAAGATGCTCCCAGGGGTGCCTTCTACTGAGAGCTGTGCTAGAGCATGTGTGGCCAGAAAGAGAGCCGTACTCAAGTTGGAAAAGGTGGATTGAAGTCCCAGCTCTCCTACCTAACAGCTGCATGGTGTTTGGCAAGTATTTAAAATGGCTGAATCTAATCCTCTTCTTGTAAAAGAAAATGGCTCATATAAAAGATGTACAATGCATACAAAAAAGTATTTTAAAATAAATAAATAAAAAGAACCAATGCGCAGGACCCCAATGGGTGCATTTCCAGGGGCCTGGCCCCTTCCTCTGTGTGCCTATGAGGCAGCCACACTGCACTCTCATTTCCTCTGTGGACCCCAGTTCCCTCAGCCTTTGCTTCTGTGCCTCCCCCATCTGGAAGGAGCCCTCGCCTCTTCCCCACTCATCAAAATCCTCCTCCTCCTTCCAGCCCAGCACAGAGGGTACTTCCCAGAGAGGACCTGCGGAATTTCCCAATGGGTTTCCTTCTCCCCCTTCTGCTGCGTGTGGTCTGACCTGGGTCCTGGCTCCCTGGTGCACGTCTGCCAGCCTCCTGCTCTGCCCAGTGCTTCCCGCACCACCATGGCGCCTGCGCTGTTGACCATCCAGAGCTCTCCGCATGTCAGTAAGGGGTTCCCCTACAATCTTGCCCATCTGCAGCATCATTTAGCATGGCCACAGGGCATACAGTTCTCCCCGGAAAAGAGGAGGATGACACCTCGGGCCCTTCTGGATTTTCCTTTCCAGGAGTGGGGCTTCCTTTCGGCCACACAGCCTCACCTCCCCCTTCCTCTCACCCCAGCCTGCCCCAGGGTCTGTCTGCTTCAGCACAACAGCTGCAGGGCTCGCATCCAGTCAAAGTTTATATTGTTTCAAAATAATATTCAGGGGATTTCCAATTCATAAAGCATCTGAGACCTTAGTCATATGCACTGCTCGGGAATACACGGCTCTACCGTGCTGCCGGGGAGGAGGCCCCAGAGCACAGAGAGCCCTGGAGATGGATGGAGAAGTGTGGGCACCACAGTGGCCCCCAGACTTGGGCCCAGCTCTAGCCCCCGTCATGCTTCCATGGTCTCCATGGACCTCCTTCCTTCTGCCACGGAACTGGAGATGAAGGCAGCACCTACCTCACAGGTGGTGTGGTCAGAATCAAACGGATGAAAGTATGGGAAGTACCTGGAACACTGCTGGACCCTTAGTGGGCTCTAGATAAATGCTAGCTACTGTTATCATTATTTTAAGTTAAGTTAGAAATTTGACCCATGTCTAAAAACTCTGAAGTCCAGGGTTCCCATCTAATTCCTCAGGCATCTGAAATAAATCGTGTCAATTCAAATGAACAAGGTGGTGGTTGTGGGAATCTTATTTACTTAGCTATGGGTCAAATGTGAGTGAGGCCAAAAAGTGGAAGAAAAAAGTTTGCCTCTAGCACCCTTGCTGGGCTTGCTGCGGAGCAGATGTACAGACACACCCCAAACACCTGAACATCAACTCCAGACAGGACAGTATATGCCAGCAGACACAGCCAGATCTCTGCCTGCTGCCCACACACAGCTTAATAAACATTCCGTGCACGTGCTACATGCCAGATGAAGAGCCCCAACTGTTTACTCTGACAGTGCCCTTTATGTAAAAATTCTGCTTACTACTACTACAAAAAAATCCATAAATCAGAAAGGAAGACAGGAAAAGAAGAAGAAAGGAACAAAAGAACTACAGAACAGTCAGAAAACAATTAACAGAATGACAAGAAAGTCCTTACATAGCAATAATTACCTTAAATGTAAGTCGATTAAATTTTCCAATCAAAAGACAGAGTGGCTGAATAGATTAAAAAAAAAAAAACAAAAAACCAAGAACCAACAATATGCTACCTAGAGGAGACTCACTTGCATTTCAGGGACACACAGACTGAAAACGAAGGGGTAGAAAAACATATTCCATGCAAATGGAAACCAAATGAGATCAAGGACGGCTATACTTACATCCGACAAAATAGACTTTCAGCCAAAATCTGTCACAAGAGACAAAGTCACTGTACAATGATAAAGGGGTCAATTCATTAAGAGGATATAATAATTTTAAATATATATGTACCCAATATTGGGGCATCCAAATATATAAAGCAAATATTAACAGAACTGAGGGGAGAAACAGCACTATATAAAAATAATAGCAGGGACTTCAATACCCCACTTTCAACAATGGATACATCATCCAGACAGAAAATCAGTAAGGGAACAGTGAATGTGAATAACGCCATAGACCAAATACATCTAACAGACATACGCAGAACACTGAACCTTACAACAAGAGAATGCACATTCTTTTCAAGTGCACACAGAACATTCCCCAGGATAGATCACATGTTGGGTCACAAAACAAGTCTTAAAAATTTAGGAAGATTGAAATCATATCAAGTACATTTTCTGATCACAATGGCATAAAACTAGAAATCATTAACAGGACAAACATTGGAAAATTCACAAATATGTGGAAATTAAGCAATGCACTCCTGAACAACCAATGGGTCAAAGAATAAATCAAATGAGAAATCGAAAAGTATCTTGAGACAAATGGAAATGGAAAGACAACATCACAAAACTTATGGGATTTAGAAAAACGAGTTTGAAGAGAAAAGTTTATAGCAATAAATGCCTACATTAAGAAACAAGAAAGATCTAGGTGTAAAGTGACTTGAGGTATAAAGGAACTAAGCCCAAAGTTTTATAGCAAAGGGAAGAAAATAGACATTAGAGGAGAAATAAATGAAATAGAGACCAGAAAAACAATAGAAAAGATCAATGAAACTAAGAATTGGGTTTTTTTTGAAAATAGAAACAAAATTGACAAAACTTTAACTGGACTAACCAAGACAAAAGTAGAACTTACATAAATAAAATTATAAATGAAAGAAGACACATTATAACTGATACCATAGAAATACAAAATATCATAAGAGACCATTAAGAACAATTATACACCAACAAATTGTAGGAAAATTTATCTAAAAGAAGTAGATAACTTCCTAGGAACATACAACCCACAAAGAATAAGTCATGAAGTAACAGAAAACCTAAGCAGACTAAAAATGGGTAAGGAGACTGAAGTAGTAATTAAAAACTCCCCAAGAAAAAAGTCCAGGGCCAGTTGGCTTCACAGGTGAATTCTACCAAACATTTAAAGAAGAATTAGTGCCAATCCTTCCAAAACTCTTCCAAAAATTGAAGAGAACAAAACACTTTCAAACTCATTTTACAAGGCCAGCATTACCCTCTTACCATCACACTTCCTGATTTCAGACTATATTACAAATTATAATCTAAACAGTATGGTTCTGGCATAAAAACAGACTCATAGACCAGTAGAACAGAATAGTGAGCCCAGAAATAAATCCATGCATATACAATTAATTTATCTTTGAGAAGGGTATCTAAAATACACAATGGGGAAAGAATGTTTTTTTCAATAAATGGTGTTGGGAAAACTGGATATCCACATGCAAAGGAATGATATTAGACCCTTATCTTACACTATACACAAACATTAACTCAAAATGAATTAATGACTTGAGATATAAGACCTGAAGCTGTAAAACTCCTAGAAAAACCATAAGGAAAAAGCTCCTTGACATGGCTTTTGGCAATGATTTTTCAGATATGACGCCAAAAGTATAAGCACAAATAAACATGTAGGATTATATCAAACTAAAAAGCACAGCAAAGGAAATAATTAGCAAAATGAAAAGGCAACCTGTGGAATGAAAGCAAGTATTTGCAAACCTCATATCTGACAAGTGGTTAATATTCAAAATATATAAGGAACTCATACAACTTCATAGCAAAAAAAGAAATAACCCAGTTTAAAAAATGGGCAAAGGACCAGAATAGACATTTTTTCCAAACAAGACACATAAATAGCCAAAGGTATATGAAGGTTGTCAACATGACTCATCATCAGAGAAATGCAAATGCAAAACCATGAGTTACCCTTTTACACCTGTTAGGATGGGTATTATAAAAAAGACAAGAGATCAATGCTGGCAAGGATGTAGAGAAAGGGGAATGCTTGTCCACTGTTGGTGGGAATGTAAAGTAGTACAGCCATGATGGAAAACAGTACAGATGATCCTCAAAAAATTAAAAACAGAACTACCATATAATCCAGTAATTCCACTGCTGGATATATATATAAAGGAAGATGTATCTGCACCCCCATATTCACTATCTCATTATTCATGATAGTCAAGATATGGAAACAATCTTAAGAGTCCATTGACAGATGAATGGATAAAAAAAATGTGGTATAACACACAATGGAATACTATTCGTCCTTTAAAAAGAAGGAAATCCTGCCATTTGCAAAACATGGATGAGTCCGGAGCACATTACGCTAAGTGAAATAAGCCAGGCACAGAAAGACAAAGAGAAACACTGTATGGTCTCACTTATATGTGGAATGTAAAAAAGTCCAACTCAAAGAAATAGAGAGTAGAACAGTGGTTTCCAGGGGCTAGGGCATGAGGAAAGCAGGACGATGTTGGTCAAAGGGTACAAACTTTCAATTACAAGTTGAGTAAGTTCTGGGGATCTAAAGATCTAATGTATGGCCTGGTGACTACAATTAATAATACTGTATCGTATACTTGAAATTTGCTAAGTGAGTAGATCTTAAGTGTTACCACACACAGAGGTAACCATGTGAAGTGATGGATGTATTCATTAACCTGATTGTCGTAATCATTTCGCAACATATATGTATATCAAATCATCACGTTGTACATCTTAAATAGGTACAATTTTTATTTGTCAATTATACTTCAATAAAGCTGGAAAGAAATAACTAAGAATGCTGTTTAATGAGAGCAGTCAAGGTTCAAATGAGTGGCCTTAGAGTTAATTTTGGTTAATAGTGCTTGTTAAAAGATCTTGCTTAAAAGCATGGGAAATGCCCAATAGTATTCCCAAGTAAGATGTAAGCTTTATAATTAACGTAGTTTTTAATCCTGGAGGCACTGTTTAGAGTTGATTGTCTGGTTAATCACAGCAGAAATCTTTGATGGGAATGATTACTGTGATAAAAACTGGATGTTAACTGAAAGGCTGGCAAGCAATTTGATACTATTTCCAGGCAAAGGTGCAAGAACGAATACTGTCTCCTCTCAGAGGAAAGAGTGGCCCAAGGCAGGAGTTGAGCCCAGTGCGAAGAGGCCCCTACAGAAGAGTGTGCTGCTAAATGGTGTTTGCATGACTAGGTAGCCACACAGAAAAAGGATACAATCAGATATGTTTCTCACAAGATACCTTAAAATAATTTCAAACAGATCAGAGATCCGAATGTAACAAATAAAACAACATAAGCATTAGAAGAAAACATGGGTGAATTCCTTTGTAGCCTGGGAGTATGTAACCCTCTTGACTATGACTCGGAACCCAGAAGCAATAAAAGATTGATAAAATTGACCACATTTAAAAAATAACAGCTTCGTTGAGCTATAATTCAAATATCATAAAATTCACCATTTAAAAGTGTATAATTTAGTGGGTTTGAATATATTCACAGAGTTGTATAACTACCACCATTCTCTAATTTTAAAATTTTTTTATCACCCCACGAAGATACCTGTACCAATTAGCAGTCACTCCCCACTTCCTCCTCCCCAGCCTCGGACAACCACTAATCTACTTTTTGTCTCTATAGATTTGCCTCTTCTGAACATATCATATAAACGGAAATCATACAATATGTGGCTTTTGTTACTAGCTTATTTCACTTAGTATGTTTTCCAGATTTATCCATGTCATAGCATGTATTTAATATTAATATTAGTATTTCATTCTTTGCTATTGCTGAGTGACATTCCATTGGATGGATATACCATATTTGTTTACCCATTCATCAGTTGATGGATGCTTAAGTTTTTCCACTTTTTGGCTATAATAAATAATGCTGCTAAGATTATTTGTGTGCAAGTTTTTCTGTGAATATATGTCCTCAGTTCTCTTGGTTATGTATGTACATAGGAGTGAAATTGCTTGGCCATATGGTAATTATATGTTTAAAATTTTGAGGAACTGACAAACCATTTTCCAAAGTGCTCACACTATTTTACAATCCCACTTGGAATGTATGAGGACTCCAATTTCTTCATATCCTTACTACCACTTCTATTGTCTATCTTTTTTATGTTACCTATTCTGTTGGATATAAAGGGGTATCTTGTTGTGGTTTTGCTTTGCATTTCCCTAATAATGACTGCTGTTGAGCATCTTTTCATGTGCTTATTGGCCATTCTTATATCCTTTTTGGATACATATCTATTCAGATCCTTTGCTCATCTTTAAATTGGGTTGTCTTTTGGTGGTTGAGTTGGAAGAGTTCTTCATGTAGTCTACATACAAGCCCTTTATAAGATATATGATATGCAAATATATTTTCTCATTACTTTCTTGATGGTGTTCATTGGAGCACAAAAATTTTTAACTGATGAAGTTCAATTTATCTATTTTTCCTTTTGTTGCTTATGTTTTGGTATCATATCCAAGAAACCACTGCTCAATCCAAGGTCATGAAGATTTAATCCTGTTTTCTTCTAACAGTTTTATAGTTTTAGCTCTTACACATAAGTCTACGATCCATTTTAAGTTAATTTTTGTATATTGTGTAGGTAGGTGTCCAACTTCATTCTCTTGCATGTAGATATCCAGTTGCCCAACACCATTTGTTGAAAAGATGATTCTTTTCTCATTCAATTGTCTTTTCATCCTTGCCCAAAATCATCTGACCATAAATGTATTAGTTTGTTTCTGGATTCTTAATTCTATTCCATTGATTTCTATATATTCTTTTGCCTATACCACACTGCTTTGGTTACCGTGGTTTTGTAGTACATTTCAAAATCAAGCAGAGTGAGTTCCTCCAACTTTCTCTTCTTTTTGAAGATTGTTTTGGTTATTGTGGGTCTCTTGCATTTTCCTATGACTATTACAATCAGCTGGTCATTTTTTGTAAGAATTTCAGCTGGGGTTTGGATAGAAACTGCTTGAATCTGTACGTCAATTTGAGGAGTACTGCCCTCTTCCTAATACTAAGTCTTCCAATCCATTGACCTAGCATGTTTCCCCATTTATTTAGGTCCTCTTTAACTTCTTTCAACAAACTTTTTCATTTTTCAGTGTACAAATCTTACATTTCTTTGGCTATACCCTTTCCTAATTATTTTATTCTTTTTGATGCTATTGCAAATGTAATTATTTCCTTAATTCCATTTGCAGATTCTTCATTGATAGTCTACATAACCACAATTGATTTTTAAATTTTGATCTTGCGTCTTGTAATTTGCTGAATTGACTACTAATTGTTTTCTGTGGATTGCTTAGAAAATTCTGTATACAATATCATGTAATCTGCAAATAGAGGTAGTTTTACCTCTTTCTTTCTGGTCTGAGTGCCTTTCATTTCTTTTTCTTGCCTATTTCCCTGACTAGAACCTCCAATACAATGTTGAATAGAAGTAGCGAGAGTGGACATCCTCATTTTGTTACTGATGTAAGGGAGAAAGTATTCAGTCTTTCACCATTAAGTATGAAGTTAGTTGTGGATTTTTAATAGATACAGCTTATCAGGTTAAAGAAATAACCTTATATTACTAGTTTATTGAGTGTTTTTATCATCAGAGGGTAGTGATATTGTCAAATGCTTTTTCTGTGTCTATTGAGATAATTTCATGGTCCTTTCCTCCCTATTCTATTAATATATTATGTTGATTGATGTCAAACCAAGCTTGCAATCCTACAATAAATTCCACTTGGTCATGCTATATGATCCTTTTCTTATGTTACAGGGTTTGGTTTACTAGTAATTTGTTGAGATTTTTGCATCCACAAAAGAGATATTGGCCTGTAGTTTTCTTTTCCAGTTATGTCTTTATCTGGTTTTGGTTTCAGGGTAACACATAGACTGAGTTGGGAATTGTTCTCCCCTCTTTTATTTTGTGAAACAGTTTGCAAAGTTCATATTAATTCTTCTTTAACTTCACTGGTAGAATTTACCAGTGAAGCCATCTGGGCCTGGCTTTTCTTCATGGGGGATTTTGTGATTACTAATTCAATCTCTCCACTTCTTATGAGTTTATTCAGATTTTCTATTCCTTCTTGAGTCAGTTTAGGTATTAATAGTGTCTTTCTGGTAATTTATTGATTTCTAGGTTATTGAATTTGTTGGTGTACAACTGTTCATAGCATTCTTCTATAATCTTTTTTTTCCTATTCTTATAGGGTTGGTAGTGATGTTCCTCTTTCATTCCTGATCTCAGTAATTTGAGCCTTTCCCTTATGATTCTTGGTCATTCCAACTGAAGGTTTGCCAACATCGTTCATCCAAAAAACACTAACTTCCGATTTCACTGATTTTCCTTATTGCTTTTATATCCTTTGTTTTATTTATTTCTGCTCTAATTTTTGTTATTTCCTTCCTTCTACTTACTTTAGATTTAGTCTGCTCTTTTTCTAGTTTCTTAAGGTGGAAGGTTAAGTTATTGATTTGAGATCTTTCTTCTTTTTCAATATAGGCAGTTACAGCTATAAATTTCCCTGTAAGCACTGCTTTAGTGGTAGCCTGTAAGTTTTAGTATATTGTGTTTTTGTTTTAACATCTTAGAGTATACTCTAATTTCCCTTGTGATTTCTTCTTTAACCCATTGGTTGTTCTGTTATGTGTTGCTTAGTTTCCACATATTTGTGAATTTCCCAAATTTCTTTCGGTTATTGATTTCTAATTTCACTCCAGTGTGGTCACACAACATGTGTTGTACAACTTCAGTCTTTTTAAATTTATTGAGGCTTGTTTTATAAGCAAACATAAAATCTGAATACATAAGGAAAAATGTCCCCTAAACTCTACTTCTCACAACACTATGCCCTTCAGGTTGCGGCTCTGGCATGGTGCTATGGAGGAACCGCACCACAGTGCTTTATTCTTGCTTGGTTATGACCATAGGTGCCACTTGGTAGTGGTACAGAAAAGCAGGACCCATGGGAGAGGGAGAGGCTTGCTTCCTCCTCTCTGCCCTCTATGTTCACTGGTCACCTGACACCTGGGATGCCCTTCCATGATCCCCATGCATCCCTAAGTCACGTTCAAATGGCGGGGACAAAACCCACGAGGAGGTGTCCCTTTTTCACACCTCTGCCTTCTCCTCCACCCCTAGCAAAGTCCAGGTGCACTTTCTTGGTGCAGGGAGTCAGGGCAGGGCTGCTGAGGGGCTGAGATGTCTGTACTGGATGGGGCAGAAGTGGAAACAGACAGAAACACATACAGATGTCAAGATGCCCTGGCTTTGGGGGTAGTAGCCGGGGTCTTTCTTGAAAGAATGAGATTCAAGTGTGAAGACAGGGACTATATTTTGTGAGCTTCTCAGGAAGAGCTGGGCAAGGGAGTTCATGAGCTTGGCAGTGTGCTTTACACAGAATTCCCCAGGGATGCCTTGTTGAGGAACTGTCATAAAGATTTAAACTGCTTGTGGATTATGTTTTAAGATTCCAGGCTGGAGTTTCCTTTGAATACATCACAGTGTTGACAGAGGTAATGGAATGGCTCACATTTCGCTGGATCTCACATAAATATTCATTCCTCCTCCTCTTTTTTTTAAACAAATGAGTTACACCACAATTATGTTCTGCAACTTGTGTTTCCCACTTAAAAGTTCTTCTGTCAGTACATGGAGATCTAGTACATTCTTCTTCATAGTAGCTCCCCGTCCTCACAGATGGACATTGAAGGCACTTCTAGTTCTTTGTTAGCTCCTACAATGGTGCTATGAGCATCCCTGGGAAATGCATAGGCATTTCTGCTCTCCTGGAAACTATAAAAGCCCTAGCAGTGGAAGAGGCAGAGGATATAGCCAGCCCCAAATTTTTATAAATATGCCAATTTCCTTTCAATAAGTTGCCCCACTTGTAGCCTTACTTACTAACTAAATAGTAGTTGAAAATAAAATATCTATGAAAAATAGAACCAAAATGATAGTCTATATTAAATAATATCAAACTTTCTGATTTTTTCCTACATGAAAAGTAAAATAATCTAGCTCATAATTGGTTTTGACTTGCATTCCTTTCCATAGGCGTGACATACAGCATATTTTCTTAAGTTTATTGATTGTTTCAACTTTTTTCTATGAACTAAACTCCCTAATCTTGTTTTTGGTTTCAGATGAAAATTTGAATATTATTTTCCTCATTGATTTGCGAGTGCTCTTTGAAGATGAAGGAATTTAGCTCTTTGCGGTTTATGTTGAAAATAGCTTTTACCTGTTTGTTGACTGGCTCTTGAGAGGGGCTTTGCTACAGAGTAGTTCTAATTGGTGTGTAGTCACGTTCATTAATCTTCTCTTTTATGATGTCTAGGTTTGTGCTGTGCTTAGAACAAAAGTCCTTCTTTACTCCAAAACTGTTTTAGTTTAATTACTTTCCTAGACCTTTAATGGTGTTAATTTTTATGTTTAAATATTTGATCCATCTGACATTGATTTTTGTGTGGAAGTGAGAAAGCAATATGCTATCCTTATGCTAATACCAAATAAATCTTCTTTTCTGGACTAACTTGAAATTCTAAATAGCAAAGCAAAATCAATGTGTGTTTTGGCCTATTTTCAAGATGACACTGTTTCCTTCCCTCTCTAGTCTCCAATCCCAGGCATTACTGTAGCATTGTAATAAATTCTAGCATATGATAACACCAACCTCCCCTCCTCCCTTCACCCCTCCCTCTCCCCACTTGAATTTTCCTGTTTTTTCCGATAGCTTTATTTTTCTAGGTTTTTTTCATGTTCCAAAAAGAAATCCTGTTAATTCCGATTGCATTGAATTATAAAATCAACTTATTTACAATATTAAGTCTTCCTACACAAGAAGATGATATGTCATTTTATTTCCTCAAATATTCTTTATGTCCAGAGTTTAAAGTTTTCTTCAGATATTTATTGTTATTTTCCCTAGATATTTTATATTTAACATACTCATTTAATAAGTAATGGTTAAAAAAACAGAACATTCAGAGTTTTCATTTCAGTTTTCTGTGTTCTAAAGTGGATCTTGATAGGGCATCTTTTAATTATGTGTTAACAACCACTAGATACAATACCAACACTAAGAGCACCTAGAAACTGACAAGGAAAGACCAAAGAGTTCCTCAAAATGGATAAACAAAGGATAGGAAGAGAAGTTTTTAAAAAAGTATCTATAACCAGCTCTTACATATGCTACAACCTCACTCATCATAAGAGAAATGCATATGAAAACTACACTGAGTCATCATTTTTCACATATCAGATTAGCAAAAAGCAGGCACTTGGTAACAAACACTTGTCAGGCCTCTGGCGAAACAGGCAAGTACACACATTCCTGGGAGTAATGAGGAAGCTCTCTTCTAAAGGGCAATATAGCAACATCTGTCAGAGTTTAGAAGCGTATGTCCTTTGACCTATCACTTTGGAAATGTATTATATAAATATGCTTATGTACATGTGAAACGACATCTAGCATTGTTTGTTACAGCAAATATCAGGAATACTCCAAACGCCCATTTAAGGAGACTGCTCATTAATTATTAATTATTAAAACATAACCTGAGGTGCACCCACACCACTGAATACCATACAGTTGTCCAAAACAATGCTGATGACATCCTTTCAGTACGAATGTGTGAAAGAAATAAGCAAAGTACGGAACACTGTGATCAGCTACGTTTTGTGTGAAAGAGGGCAAAAATAAGAATCTATATTTGTTTTGCTTGTTTACATATAAAAAATTTCTGGAAGAATGCAATTATCTAAGAATTGTAGATTGATACTTATGATCTTTGAACCATAGGACTACATTACATTTTCAAACAACCAAAGTTTTAAGATATTGGCAAGGAAAGAAAAAGATGAGGTCATTTGCTCTTTTTCCTCTGCATGTCTTAAGGCAGAGATACACATCCTCAAGTTCAAACAACAAAAATTGACTCCAGCTGATTCGCCTCAATACTGGGGCTGCCATCTGCCTTCCAAATCCAAAAGCAAGCACACAGAATGGAAACAAACAAAGCCAGGATCAGAGGTCCTCTGGGGCTGCCAGAGTTGTAGGCTGATGTATTTCACGTGTGGATTTGAGGCGAACCCGGAGGGGGATTATACTGCGGCCTCCAAAAGGTTAAAGCTGATGATGCAAACCCATCCTCGTAACCGACAATGCTTAACAGCAGCGAACGCCTGCCTTCCCGCCCCTCTGACCCAGACACAAACTCTGAGAAGACGTCTGTGCACAGTGAACACGCCCTGGGAGCTGCGCTCCTCTGCAGCGGGTTCTCGGCGTGCGGCTGATTTGGATCAAGGCTGACCTGCAGCCGTCACGTTCACAGCTGTTTTTCTTCCGTGGGGAAAAGTCTGCTTGCATCTAGCACAAACTTCTTCCCTTCCCTGGCTGGACAACAACAGGTCTGTTTTTTTTATTTTTTTTTAAATAAATGATATTCTGATTATTAACATGAGGAGCTCCATGGTTCCTCAGTAACCACAAACATTCCAAGAATGTCTGGGCCTCACCGAGAGGCCTCTTGCCCACTGAAACCTGACGGACTGCCTCCCTTCAAGACTCTTCGACCTGCGTTCCAGGCACTCACTATGGGCAGCTTGAGGCTGAACATTGAAAAGATGCGATCACTTGCAAAGGAATGATCACAAAAGGGCCAAGAACTGGGGGAGGAACTAAGTTTATTTTTAGCTAAAAAAAAAAAAAAAAAAATCCAAGAGAAAAGGGACATTGTCTAAGATTCAATTCAGTATAAGAAGCTTCTGATAGCTTATCTTTGCAATTTCCTAAAGCTACTGTTTATTTATTTAAATTTGTAGAAATCATATGGCAATAACAACACTGGCAGGGGTGGGGAACCTGCAGCCTCAAGGCCACATGTGGCCCTCCAGATTCCCAAGGGCAGCCCTCAACCAAATCCAAACTTCACAGAACAAATCCCTTTACTAAAAGGATTTGTTCTGCAAAATTTGGGTTCGGTCAAAAGGCTGCACTCAGGGATTCAGAAGGCCACATGCGGCCCCAAAACCACAGGTTCCCACCTCTGCATGAAACAGTTAATTTATTTAATCCCATAAGGTACTAAAATTATCCCCATTTACAGATGAAGAAACAAGGTCCCCAGAGATTAAGTGAATTGACCAAGGAGGAGTCCAGATTTGTACCCAAGTAGCCTGGCTGTAGAATTTCTGCTCCAAATCGCTAGGCTTTACTGTCCCCGTTAAGTTGGTTTTTTACAAGAGAGGGCAGAAAACAATGATTTATCAAGCTCTTGTACCCCATTGGAGTAAAACAAAGAGAGTAAAATTATACTAGAAGAGGCTGGGCATGGTGTCCCAGCACTTTTGGAGGTCGAGATGGGAGGATCGCTTGTGGCCGGGAGTTTGAGACCAGCCTGGGCAACAGAGCGAGACTCCATCTCTATAAAAAATTTAAAAATTAGCTGGGTGTGGTGGTGCATACCTGTAGTCCCAGCTACTCAGAAGGCTGAGGCAGGAGGATCATTTGAACCAGGAGTTTGAGGACACGCTCTGAGTAACCCCAAGGCTGTCAGCTGCAGTCTCTCTGCCCTCCTCTCTGCAGGCTACAGTGACAAATGCTGTGTTCACAAACAGCTATGGGGAATCCCAAACACAGAGATCAACCTCCAACCAGGAACACAAAAACATTTGAGGAAGATCAACACCATAAAGGAGAAGCAATGAACTCCACTAACGGACCAGCATACAAGGCAGGTTACGGATTGGTGGGAAGAGACACCCCCCACCCCATACACATATACCCAGAAAATATAGATAATTGAGTTCCCTGTTCATGTGGCCAAGAACACAGTCTCATTGGAAGCATTATGATCACCCAGGGCAGAAGATGTGTCTTACCTTACCGCTGTGCCCTTGGGCCTCAAAGTCCCCAAGGGGAAGTGAACAGCTGATGGTGACAATGTCTGTGCAAGGTTGGGTCTTGCCTGATCTTGTTGTACCCTTATGTTACTGTTCCAGCGGAAAACCTACACAAATAACCCAGTCATTGGGATAAGGGAGTTCTGGGCTCTCCTGGTTCACAGTAAGACTTGGTATCAGCAACAGCCATCCTCATCCTGGAGGAAAAGACCAAGGCCGTGCCTCAGCTTCCCTAAGCGGAATCTCAGGCTCCAGATTTCCAGCTTCTCAGGGGCCCATCTCTACTCAGAACCAATATTACCAGAGCAAGAATGAACTCAGAACAAATATTATTGACATCTCGGAGAGACAAGAAGGACACGACATCCATAAATAAGAATCAACTAAAAATCTCAGAAATTAAAACTAGTTGAACTATAAGATATAGCAGGTGGGCTGCAGAACAGAACAGACATTGCTGAAGGACAAATCAGTAATCTGGAGCATCACGTGGAAGATGCAGTATCAAAAGATAGAGAGGCTTGAAGTAGAGAATAAGAAAGTAGGAGACATAGAAGATACTTCTTGAAGTTTTTCAAAATGTGTATAATAATTCCAGAAGTATATACTCAAATAAGAATAATTCTCAAGTGGAGAAACGATGAATCCTCAGAGGTGACAAGATACTAGTCAAGAAGCTGAAAAGGGAGGAGAGGAATAAATTTAGAAAAAAGAAGAAAAAAAAAAACAAGTGAAATAAACATCTTATGGAAAGACCAATCAACAAAAAAATGAAAGAGACGGAGAGTATACCTGTGCACATAAGACTATACGAGCAATTTCTGGAGTGAGGAGACAAAACTACAGATTATAGAGAACTAAAAATCATGACATCACCAAAGGAAGCAGGGATCCTTGGAAAAATGAGAGATTGCACGTCTGGGACAAGAAATGAACAACCTATGCCAGGATGTCTTGTCACATCAGAAAGCAAGGATGTTCTCAAAGACCCCTGGGGTCAGACCAAAAGATCGAGGAACCAACCCAAAGGGGCCCACTGGCAAAAGAGGAACAGTTTAACTATAGCATCAAGATCAAATAAGTAAAAATCCATGAGTTCATGATACTAAGAAAAAAAAATCCTTCATTGGTTGCCTTCAAAAAGTACTAGGGAACCTATTGCCCTGGGCTATGCCTGGTGCCTGCTCTCCAGGGCCCTGTAACAGCCTTCTAACTCCCTAAATAAGATCATGCTGCTCCTTGGGAGCTTCCATCAGTGTCCAAACAAAATCTGTGCCCCTGCCGCAGCCTGCCACAAAGGCTCACCTCTCCGGCCCTCTGTGGTGCTCCTCTCCTTCTGCTCCAACCGCACAGGCCATCTTGCTGTTACTCAAACATGCCGAGCTCATTCCCGCTGCCCGGCTTTTGCACTTGCTGGTGCCTTTCTGGGAGCACCATTCCCCCCCGTCCCCCCCCCTGCTCTTTATAAGACTGACCTCCTGATTCCATTCACTTAATTTTGGTTAAATGCCACCTCTTCCGGGACACCTTCCCTGATCTCTGATCCAAAATAATGCCCTATATCTGTCACGCTCCATCTCTGCATGCTGGTTGACTTTCTTCATAGCCCTTTTTCCTCCTGACAGTAGAGTGCATGTTTATTTATTGTGTTTCACCTGGGAAAATATGCATTATAAGGACATTTTCCCAGTTTCCCAAGGCCCTGTCTGTAGCAAGCTCTGACGCAGTGTGGAATGCATGAATGAGCACAGGAAGGAGGGCTGGGCATATCATTCTGTGTTGTTTTCAATATGTTAAAAAAACAAAACAAAACCCTCTTCTTCCTAGCCTTCCTGTGGCTCCCTCCTGGCCAGCCAAGCATATCTGAGATTCAACGTCAGCATCTTATCCAATACAATTAAAAATGGCCATGGGGTACCTCTTCCATAAATGATCTTGCTCTATTGCTGTCTTCATCAAGCATCACTGGTTTTCTTCCTGCTCTTTGCTCTCTATTTTTCCTGCTACAATTTGAAGCCCCATGAGAGCAGAGGCCACACTCCTGCTATGGGCTCAGCATCCAGAACAGTGTCCACCATAAACAGGTATGTGATAATGGTTCAACTAATAATGCTGAATTAATAAAGACACGCAAAAAGCCAGGCCTTAGAAAAATGTAGATAATGCAGGTCATTAAAAGGAACTTCAAAAATAAGTGCCAATGAAAACACTATTTTTCTTGCAGCATTTTTGCTGACTTCTTTTAGCGTCATAGAAAGTTGCTTTCCACATAACTCAAAGACACTCTTTGCCTAGAAAGTCAGCTAATTGCAAATTTCCCTGATAATGCTTTTAACTATAGAATTACAGAACTTAGAACTACCTGGAATTCACTGTAAAAATGTTGATTTTAGCAAGCAAACATGAAGTTTTAAAAAAGAAATAAAGATAAAAATTAACTGAGAAGATTGACATCAAAATACAATAAAACAAATGCCAATTAGGAACCCCTGGGGAATTCAAGAAAACACTGCATACATAGCACAGAAGCAGAATGCTATGAAAAGAAACAGCCAAGAACAGGAAAGAGCTTTTTGGAAATTAAAATTGAGTGCCCAAATAAAACATTCAACAGAGGGGTTAGAAGATAAAGTCAAGGAGATCTTTCAAACATTAAGAAAAAGAAGAAAAGTTGGAAAATATGAGAGAAATGATAAGCAACATGTATCTTAACTAATAGGAGTTCCAGAAAAACAAACAAAGCAAAACAGGAGAAAAGACAGAGGAGAAAAATATTACCAAAGAAAATACAAGGAATTTTCCAGGCCCCAAAGGGAAGCATGCTTGGTCTATCTAGTGCAAAGCAGCATGCATGAAAAAGGACCCTCACCCAGGTCTTTCCTTATGAAATTTCAGAAGACCAAGCACACAGAGAAGACCCTGAAAGCTCCCAGAGACAAAAAGCCAGGTCACCCACAGAGCAGTGAGAATCACGCCACATCAGAGGACAAGCGAGTGGGTTCTTCCAGGTTTTGAAGGCAGAGGAATTCCAGGTGAGATTGCAGGGTAGCACAAAAGGAGGACGCTTTGAGGAATTTGGAGTCTCTTGCCTGTGTCTCCCATAAACCCCTTCTTTGGAATTTTCTCACTGCTGTGCTCCAGTGAGGTGAGGGCTCGAGGCGGGAGTTCCGGGTGGGAGCAGGAGGCAGATGGTGGCAGCAGGGAGTGGCAGCGCCCACAGAATAAGGGAAATGCCAAGTCTCCAGGCACCAGTCTTAGCGAGGGGAACATCCCGTTTCAAGCTACAAATGCAACCTAGAGATGAGTCAGCCCTTACAGAACTAAACGCTGAGGTACGGCAGGGAGATGGGGTGTGAACGTGCAGGAAACATTCATGTATCACAACGGGAAGGCAACAGACTCTCTCCATGAATCAACAAGAGAGAGGGGCAAGCATCTTCTTTGCATAGAGAAGTGATAATTACCTGAAGAACTAAAACCAGAAACAGGAAATAAAGACCCTTTGGGAGCTGACACGGGGGCAAGGGCTCTGTTGCTTTTTCTATATTGTGGCCCCTTCTGTGTGACTGGCCTCTTTAACCAGGGCTGTGTGTTCCTTTGATCATTTTGAATGTGCTTATTCTGTGATCCTGCAATTCTGTTGGGGCATATGCAGTAAGAGTCGACCCTTATAATAATAAGCAAAATGTAGAAAGAATCTAAAGGCGTTATAACTGAGGATCGATTAAACATGGCTGTACACACACTACTGAATGCGGTGCATCTGGAGAAAACTCCAAGACATAACTCAAAGGGAAAAAGCTGCACAGCAATGCGTATGATTGAGTATCGTGCACGGAAAAGCAGAGACGTATGCACAAAGGATTGTGTGTGTGCATGTGTGCGTGTGCTAAGGAAGAAGTTAGAAAGGAAACACACTCAGCCAACAGTGATCACCCACGGACGCAACGGAAAGGCGCCATGGAGAATGTGGTGTTCTCTGCATCACTTCGCTCCACTATGAGAATGTGTGGAATTACATACAAATAACTATTTTCTTAACCCTCAGGGAGGAGTCAGGCACTGGGACAATGCTCCTTGCCCATGTCAGGCGGGGGCTTTTTGCTTGCTTTTTATTTTTGAGCCCAGAGGTGCTGGCGATGTTTGCAGAGAGATGGGGGTAACTACCCACTGGAGCCATTTGAGCCTGGCAACCGGGGTGGGGGAAGAATGGCCAGAGGGACCCTCCCCTGCCCCCCTCAACACCCAGCCCCACCAGCAGAGCCAGGCAGAGTCCTCCACCTCTCACCCCCACGTGTGCAAACCACCTGTGACCACCCGCTGGTCTCTCCGGGTTCGCAAGGCCATCTCAAGTCCAAAACGAGCTACTAAACAGGAACTTTAGAGCACCATTCTTGTCCTCTTGTATGCAAACTCTAACCTCAAATTTGCAATGTCACATGGTCCTATAGTTAAGATGAAAGAATACAACTTTTCTATGCCTTTAAATATCTCTAAGTCTCTGAAAAGTTCAAAGTACCATATAAATTATATTTGTTCTTGGTTTTCCTGAAATGACCAGGTAGGTGATTTTAAGTCAACACATGGCACCGTGCCCTGGCTCCTGGGTGCCAGGCAATGAATGGAGAATGAGAAGAAGTCTCTAGACACAACCCTAACAACAATTAGCAAAAGGAACTGTGATCCTAAAAGGTTCTGTACCGTAAAAGAACAATTGCTGACTAATGTGTAATTCCTTCTACAGCGTCAGGGTTAAAAGCGCAGGAAGGATTCTATTGCTTGAGATACATGTTTCTGTTTTTTGGTTTTTCTCTCTTTTCTTCTTTATGACAAATGTCACCCAGTACGTAGCAAGATGGTTAAGTGGAGTCTGGACAAACTGAACACAGGGGTGGCTTGGATGGTGAAGGGACTCAGACTTGGGGCTTCCAGGGAATACTGGCAGCTGTCTGTTTTTATCCGGGTCCCTGAAAATGTACGTAAAATTCGTACCCTCGAGTTTAGACTTACAGTTTTGGTGTGGGGAGAAGTCCATTCCCAGAGAAATAAAGAATTTCATAAAAATCCCTAATGATTGCTCCTTCAAGGTTTGGCTCACAGGGATCAAAAATCCAGACAGGTGGGTGGAAATCCTTGTCCGTCTGCACAGAGGCCTGGAGATGTCCATGCGGGCGTCTCCCTGCTCACAGACCACTCATCTCTTCATGGGGGCCAGGGCGGACGGCTGGCAAGAAAAACTTTTCTCTTGGCTGCTGAGTGCTCGCCAGACGGGCCTGGCTGTTCCCCAGCAAGCACAGAGGTCACCGGGTGGGGCCGCCCTGCCCACTCCACATAACAGGAGCTGAGTTAGGAGCAAGTATGGGGTGGCGGTGGCGGTTGAGGGTCTGAGGCCCTGAGTGATCTACCACCTTCAGGCTTGGGCCACCTGGACTGGGGCAGGTGAGTGGGGGGCTCCTGAGTGCTGTTCATGGCGGGGCTGTGGGAACAGGTAGGGGTAGCTCTTCCCCTGGACCCAGGCGGCCGTGGCCTAATGATTAGTTCACAGACTAAGGTGCAAAAATACTCAAGTGATACACAGTGGCATGAGTGAAGGTCATGGGATGGCTTCCTCAGCCTAAAAAGGAACCTGCAGGGAGGGCGAGGCCTCTGCTTGTAGTTTCTCCAAGAAAGGGGTTAAGGGATTCCGACAGGGCTAAATGGGTAGAGCTAGACACAGTGAGAGCAGGACGGATTCCCACAGCATACACTGAAAACAGAGCTGTCCACAGAAAGGCTGGCATCGTTTGATAGGTAGTCAGCTCCCCATTGCCAGAAGTAAGCAAGCATATTCTGGACAAATAACTAAGAAACAATCTAAGTCTCAGATTAAGGTTAATGTTCAAAGCCTCATCAGGCCCAGAGCTTTTACAGGTGGGCTCCGCTCTGCGGGCGCGAAGCCCGGCTGTGTTAACTGCCACTTACACGCATGGATGCCCACGGTCACTTCTCCCTCCATCTGGGCCTCCCTTTCCTTCGCCTCACTCAATAAGGGACTCCTTACTGGACACAGCCTACGCTCCCTGGAGGGGCCCAGTGTGCTCCTGCGCCCAGGCTGGAGGCTCCTTCCCAGCAGAGCCTGTCCCCTGTCGGCCCGCCTCCCCTACCTCCCACGCAGCCCAGCAGGGGCCAGGGAGACACCAGCAGGAGGAACAGGTTAAAGATGTGGGCTGGTGCCTCAGTGGGGATTTGTCCCTTTAGATCTGCCTACAGCAGCGCCACAAGCAGGTCCGCTACCACCCTAGAGGCGCTTCCCAACTCAGTCTATTTCCTATTTCTATTTCTGGAAGGCAGAGCGCCCCCACTTGAGCAACTACTTGGCTCTTATAGTAAGAAGCTGTATTTAAAAAAAAAAAAAGAAGTTATATTTTTTGATACAGATGTGAAAAAGCCAAAGGAGGAAAAAGAAAAAAAGACATTGGAAGCAGCCACGAAACAACCTGGGATTTGAAGACCCTCCGGAATGTTCCTTCTCCTCCGTTGGTCCATGCTGGGCCGGTGGTGGGCAGTGCTGAGAGGCGTGCGGCTGTGTCAGGGTTTTCAGGGCCAAAGTGACGACGACTCGCAGAGAGCTGGGGGGAGCCGCCACCGGGATGACGTCTGCCCACGTCCCCCACCTCCACCATCCAGAAGAGTCTCACCAAGTGTTCTCAGCCCGAATTATCTGGAAGTTTCCTCACTTCTCTACCTTCCAGGGTGGCTCACTTCAGCCGGCAGGGCAGGTTTTTCCACTCTGGCTGGTGTCATGACATGTTTGTCAAAGCAGTTCGCCCTGCAGCCCAGGTCACATATCTCACTGAAGCTGGTGCTATCCACTTGCAAACTCTAAACTCATGGAAGTTCTCTAAACGTTCCTCCTGCACTGCAGGCAGCCGACTGCGGACAGTGCTAACGAGGGGAAGGTTGTCACACATCTTCCTGGGACACAGTGGTGCTACAGAGACACACAGCAGACCCCAGCGCCACACCGCTGCAGCTGGGTGAAGCTCTCCCACCTCCAGGGGCTCTGAAAGGGTTAACACCCTAGTTCTAAACAAACATGAGCTGAGGCCAGGAGAGTCAAAATAGGTAGGGGGTGTGAAAGAGCACACCTGACACACAAATAAAAGATACAAAATACCATCATCCAAAACTCAGAAGTAAAAAATGCATCTTGTTAATTGTTTAGGTCCTGTTTGAAACCACACTTGGAAGTACAATAAGAGCTTTATCATTTTCAAACATGTTATCCTACAAACATTTTTAAAGGATGAGAGAACTGTCCCTACACAAATTGGGTGTCCTTGCTTTTCCTTCTGGCAGCCAACTTTTCTCAGCCAGAGCTGGGAATTGGGTCCGGGACAGTCTTCCCTGAGGTGAGGCTGCTGGATTTGAGTGGGGAGGTCTCCCCATGATCCCAGGAGGTCTGGGAGAAGGTGGGATGGAAGGAATCCAGCCCATTCCCTTAGAACAGACTCAATGGAGGGTAAGCCCTGCAGGGGGCTCAGCTGCAGGAGTGTGGAGTCGAGTATTCCTTCATTTGTTCCAGAAAGACATTAAGGGGGAAGAGGCCAGCAGAGGCAAATTTGACCTTGGATGTGAGCGCAAGAGGTATGCCGGTTAGATCTCAATCACAGCAGTGTTTAAAGAAACAGCAATTTAAAAAAATAACTTGCAATGTTATTTTTATTATTGTAAAAGAAATGGAAAACAAGAAAAAGTAACATATATTCATCGTAGAAAACATAAACACCATAGATAAGCAAAGCACAGTGTCTGTACTCCCAACACACAGACGTGACTACCTAGTACCCTTTGAGTGTCACTTGTCCCCTGGCTGTGGCCTTGGTGTATACAGACTTACATTCTGTGAAAATGAAATCCAACATGCAACGTTTTAAAATTGGGCTCTGCAGCGGGGGTGTTCTAGGCTTTAATCCCTGGAATTATTATATTATTATATATTACTGTATAATAAATTCTGTTAGTTAGGGGTGAAGCTCGCAGGCTCAGCTCTGCTCTTAGCCCCTGTGGGACCTTTAAATTTTCAGAGTATGAGCATAAAATAGTAGCTTTTTCTTAATATTCCTTATGAGGATTTCATTGTTATTATAATTCTCTAGCATATAATCTCCTTAATTTTGAACCACAGGACAGAATTTTCCAAAGAATTCCAGGCCACTTTTCTGCTCATCTACTTCAACTCTGTGGTTTCTGTGTGTGTTCCCTGCATAAACACCTCCCCACCCTCAGGGGCTCACAGGGTGTCACTTTCCTGCCCTGTCCCAATCCCAACCACCTGGCCCAGTACCCAGGGGAGGCTGTGTGTGTCCTTAGGGTTATCCAGAATGGGGATTGTGGGGAGTCCTGGGATTTCACTGGGGAGAAGCGGCCCCTGGGCCAGCCTCCACTTTCTACCTGATTGCAGCTGTCAGGGACAGGGACTCTCCTAAGGAACAGTACAAAGCTCAGACCCAGATCTTTAAGGAAAACAAAACAAAACAGGGGCTGAGGAGTGTCAACGCTGTGGCATCTCAGTACACATGAACATCTTAGGTTATCCGTCCTATCCCCCAGAGGTGGGACTAGGTTTGCCCAGGGCTCACTGTGGCCTGGTCCCTGGGACCTGTATGAATCAATGAGGGATCCTTGGGGACCTTGGAAAGCATCATTTTAGCCTTGCCACTCATCAGCATGGCCTGGAGCCCGTTACAAACGCACACTCCTCACGCCCCAGACCCACTGAATGACAGTCTGCATCTCACCAGGTTCCCCAGGGGACCTGAGTGTGCACTACAATTTGAGAAGTAGTGCTCTGTGCGACTCAAACCATTCGGAATGGCTGATTCTCCACCCCAGCTGCACTCTTAGAATCACAGCGGAACATATGAAAAATGCCCACACCTGCCCCCTGCCCTAAGACGCTGCTCCAGTGGGTCTGGGCGGTCCACTGGCAGTTTGGGAAGCTCCCCAGTGATTCTGTGGGGCTCTTTCAGATGACACAGCGACCTCCCCAGCAAGCCCCAGATGGATCCCAGCCCCACCCTCACCCCCCAAGACTGCTGAGAGGAGCAGTAGGTAGAATGATGGAACCACCAGGGCTCTGGAAAGGCAGACGCACTGCCCCAAACTCAGGTACAGCATTCTACTGCCCGTGTCACCTTGACCTCACTCTAACAAAGCAACTAAAAAAAGACAGATGTCTGAAAAACAGAAAAATAAAATTTAAAAAGATGCACATTGAATGAACACTCCGGAAACATTTAGCACCGGGCAATGTCAAGAAGCAAATTCTTCTCCCATTTCGTAATTTGGTTTATGTGAAAAGAAACCTTCCAGAAACATCACCCTTGTTAGCTGCTAGACATTTTAGATGGAGAAAGAACATTCGAGAAACTGAACCAAGTGTCCACTGAGCCAGGTACAATGCCCCATCGTTACCATAATAACACTCGGCCCTCTCACACAAAACACGGGGGCCTCTCAACTCCTGCAGGACGGCCTAGAATTTAAGAATGAGAATTCTAGGGTCACGACAGGGCTCAGGTGGCAGTTCTGCGATTTATGAGTTGTTGACCTTGAGCAAGTTTTTAGACCTCTCGCACCCTCGTGTTTCTCGGCTATAAAATAGGGATAAAAGTACTATTTTCACAGGTTCTTGTGAGGATTGTATGAGATTATTTCATAAAGCAATGAACCCAGTACATAGGATGTACTAAGGGATTAACAAATATTTATTGTTATCAACAGTATCAGTGTTATTCTACTGGTGTTAAAAGTGATGCAACTCTAGTGGAAAATCTGGCAATATGTGCAAAGAGGCTAAAAAATGTTCAAGCCCAATAATCTGATTTCTGTAAATCTACATCATAGAAATAATCTTGAAACTATGTATAAAAAGATGGGAATGGAATGCTTTTGGTAAGCGTGGACAACCAGAAGACACCCAAGTGTCCAATAGGAGAATAAGGTCAGTCATTTCATATAATGCGACCATAGAACATGTTTCACTTATCACATGACCTAGGTGAATGTCACTGATAGAAAGTTAGCAGAAAAAAGCAGGATACAAAATTATATACACCTTATAAGTAGAATAAAGTTAAAACAAAGTCCCTTCAGCACAGAGAAGCAAGCTAGATGAGAACATGCCAAGATGTTAACTGTGCTTGTGTTTGAGGTAGTGGAACCCTGGCTGTGTTTTTTTCTACTTTCCTTTTTTATTCTTTTCTCAATTTTTCTGTAATAAACATGCATCATTTTTATAACACAAGAGCAAAACCAAGTCCCCATTAAAAGAAGTCCTTTAACGAATATGAAGTAATGTCCTAATTCTTACTGTGAGTCCACAATAAATTTTATACATGGCCCCTCAATTTTTAGAATATAAGTGAGAATTTCAAGATATATTTTATGAAAAAGCACCAAATCATTGGCATTTAATTTCCTGTGGTGGAAAATCCCCGTTCTTACGCAGCCCAGACTCCCTGCAGGACAAGCATGGCAGGTTGTGCCCATGCAGGCATGGCCAGCCCCTGCTCTTACCGTTGTGCGTCTCCATGGCGCGTTCCGGACACACGGCTGACCCCTCTGGCCCTACACACCAGTACATGCTGGGTGGTCTCTGTGACATGCCAGCCATCAACCCCTGAGGCAGCCGATCTCCAAAGGCAGGTCCCACTGTCGTCACCGCCGCCGCCGCTGCCCGTGGGGTGGACGAAGGCATGGACACACAGGCATGGCTGAGCAGAAAGCTTTCTTGTTCTGGAGGTGAAAAACATCATAAAATCAGAAAGCATTTTTAATTCGAGCCCTTTCCTGAACCCCTGCAAATATTTACTATTTACATTGGTTCATGGAGATTTTCCCTCTCCTTGACAACATTCCTCTTCCCAGTCCATCCATCCAGCCAAACTTGTCAGGTGGGGCCAGTGAAAGGACAGAGCTCCCCGCATCCCATCTCCATACTGGGCTCTGATCTTGTCTACCTGAGAGGAATCTTGAACAAATCCAAAACAATCACAGAACACCTACTGGTAAAGGGTTCAATAACTGTCCAGCCAACACATAGCCACCGTCACTTGCCAGGCAGCCAGGCCCTGTGTGAGGCACAGTGATGCCAAGACGGCTAATCAAGGTTGCTGCCGTCAAGGGTTCATACTTCCATTGGGGTGGGGCAGACACAGTTTGTCACAATACAAGACTCTCCCTTGCCCAGGATAGATTCTTCTGGAAGCCCAGAGTGGGCATGTAATCCTAAAGGGGCAGTTAGGAAATAATCCCAAAGAGAAGGGATTGTTATTGGTTACGAAGTCAAGTTAGTTTGGCTTTGGGGGGTTAACGGAAATGAGCCCCATAAATTTTTCCCCTCTCCCAAAAAACATCTGGCAATGTCTGCAGACACTTTGGTTGTCATAGTTTGATGGTCAGAGGGTGCTACAGGCATCTAACGGGTAGAGTTCAGAGATGCTGCTAAACATTCCACGATGCACAGAACAGCCATCTGCAACAAAGAATTAACTATCTGGCCTTAAATAATTCCAAGGTGGTGAAACTCCAAGTTAAATTAAGACTGATCTAAAACTAACAACACCGTGATAAGCTGCTAAGGCCAGGTGATGCTCTTCCATGCTGGGCTCCCACTGAGCTTGGAGGTTTCCCCCCATCAGGAGTGTCCATCCTGCCATGATAATTAGGAGACCAGAAAAGTCTTAAGGGCAAGACCCAGGCCCAGATCCATCCTGGCATGAGGTTAATTGCATGACAGGAAGGTATTACCACAGAAAATGCATGTGTTCCTATCAATGTTTGTGTAGAGTATTCTATACATAAAGTACAATTAGCAACCCATGTCTGTGTTCACTGAGACAGACAACTCCAAAATGTGGAATGATAGCTCAGCCAAAAATAATTTTTGAAAAATCAAGGTCATATAAATAACACCAAAGACAATATCTAAAGGTAAAAAAGCATGGTGTGGATGTCAAAGGCGTGGATTGCCTCCGTCACACATTAGCAGTGGCTCAAGCTGAAATTTATGTGTGTCTCAGTTTTTTCTTTCTTAAAATAGACATGCACCCCCAGGGCCTGGCAACCTCACAGGGTTGCTGTAAGAATTCAACTAAGGGAAAGTTTCTTCAGCCTCTTTCAACAACAGGGCTGGGGTAGTCATTATTTGCAGTAACAGCGTGAAGATTTGGGGGGCCTACCTCCCACCTAAGCTCAGAATATTGATGCTGGGAGCTGATGCTCTGTTTCCCAGTGGGTAGATTCTAGAAGGTGCCCTTAAGAGTGAAAGCACTGGGCAGGCTAGAGAACAAGGCGATGAGAATTTCTCATCTAAAAGCCTAGAAATCAGGTGGGCCAAACTTTTCAAGACAAGGGAAGGTGAAGCTGGAAAAAGGCTGGCACCAGTGGCTATGCTTACCATGAACTAGCACCTTTCTGAACCAAAGAGGGAAACGTCGAAAGAAACCATATGTAGGAAACACCCGTGTCTGAAGTCAGGAAGCCTGAAAAGTCCAGGGAGGAAAGGAGAAATGATCAGTCTGGACAAAATTTAGGAGAGGATTAAAGCCTTATAAATTGCAAAACTTGATTCAGAAAATCAACTTGAGTCGGGGAGCGGGAGAGCCAGCAAGACAGAATCTGTTTTAAAATAAAGGCTCTGGATCACACATTAACATCCAGAAACCGAGAGGCACAGCTGTCATCTGCTTTCGAACACCTCTCCGAGACATCCACCAAACGTATCCAACAACATTTCAGAAATCCAAACGCTAGACATTCCTTCTGATGATGGAACTGTCTGTTTCTAAGTTAAAAAAAAAAATCTTTAAAATATTTTAGGCAAACCCTCGCCCAGCACATTTTGTTCCCCTTTTCATTTTCAGTTTCCTTTTGAAAATCACTTTACCAGTGTAGGATGTTGCCCCTGGAGCAGTTTTAAAATTATAATTAGTATTTTGGCATCCATTCTAAGGTAGAAGTTTTAAGATGAGGTAACTCAAGTTTTGCTCAATTTTTTTCCCCCCTCAAATGGATCTTGGCTTCTTCCTCCTTCTTTGGGGTTCAGATCAATGCAACAAATCATGGTTGTAAGTTACATGTTTTCCTTTCATCGTACACCCTAAAGACGGCTTTCAGAGGGTTTTCTGCAGTAATGATCGTTTTAATAATTTTTAAAAACCTCATCGATTTCCTTTTGCCAACTCTTTATACCTGCATTAACAAACAAACCTAAACACGTAATGAAAAAGAAATAAAAAGGATCCTGACATTCATTCTACAACTATTTTATTGAGCCCTTTCCATGAGGAGTGTACTACATGGGCTTATGAAGCTGGCAGGGAGGGCACACAGTTAAAAAAAAAAGTAAATGCTGTGAAGTTTCTAAGAACGGAGAAACGTAGGTCTTTTTTTAGGAGGCTTGGGAAGATCCGTCCATCCTAAAGACTTGGAGGACCATTGCAAGTGAAGCATGTAGAAATGCTCATCTTGTCCAGCTCCTTTTTGAACCAAAAGCCTGATTGTTTTTTGAATCAAAAGGCAGGTTGGCCCATGGTTCTAGAAATCCCTTCAATGCTATTAGCATCCTTTACTAATATTGGCTCGCCTACAAAATGTGTTTAATAGGTTTGTGGACGTCAATATCTCATGGAGCTATGGCCAGAGATATATGTTGTTCTCAATTTCAGATGAACACTCAATGGTTGGGGGACAGACGTGCTCCGTGTGTCTGAAGCCACATGCGAGTTAAGTCTGTCCATTCACCATTCAGTCACTGGACCACCATGCACTGGGCGCCTCCTAGCACTGTGACGTAGTGAGGACACGGCAGTGAGCAAGATAGACGTGGTCTCTGACCCCAGAAGCTGCGGTAGAGACTGAGAGGTAATTAAGGAGAAATTAAACAGATAAAGAAGGAATACAGACAGTGGGGACTGCCAGAAGGCTGCAGAGCAAGGGATGTGAGACAGCATGGGTTTAGGGAGGGCGGCCAGGGAAGGCCTCCACGGCCAGAAGAGTCAGGAGGCAGCAATGCGGAGACCCTGTCCTGGGCAGCAAGCTCCGCCTGGGTGGCTGGGAGACAATGGCCTGGTGGTCTGAGATGGCAGAGGCCAGATCACCTGGGGTTGTGAGGGGAAGGAGCGCCCCTAGTTTTCATGCCAATTGCAAGGAGAAGCTGTTGAAGGGTTCCATGAAGAGGGCTGACACATTATAAAAATCACTCTGGCTGCCTCATAGACAATGCAGGGAGGCGGGGCTGTATTCGTACAGGAAAGAGGTGCTGGTACCTTGGACGTGGGGAGAGTCCTTGAGAAAGAAGGGGACAGATCAGGACACATTTTGGAGGTAGACCCAATAGGACTTGCTAACAGACTGAATTCAAGGGATGGGGAATGGGGTGGAGATAACTCCTGGGTTTCAGATCTAAGCAACTGAGTTGACTACAGGGCCACTCCCTGAGATGGGGAGGCCTGGGAGAGGGAAAGGTTTGGCTGACCCCAAAACTCCCTGAAAGAAAAAAAATTAAGTTAATAACATACTAACCTCATACCTAATTTGTCCCTATTTTCAGGACATAAGCAAAGATAATGAAAATCAAATCACTAAAGGGATTTAACGTTAACATTTTCCAAAACTGTGCAAATTCTAGCTATTCCTTTAATGCCTGAGTACTTTGATACCATGTGAATGAATGAGTGACAAGCCCTAAGAATAGTGTATTTGGTGAGAGGATTGCTAAAATCATAAATATATGCTCCTGTTTCTCTACCTCTCCAGTCATTGCAGGGGGATGTGTTTGTGGGAGAAAAACTTCGTGGCCTCAAATTACGAAGGCGCAGGTTGAGCTGGCTGCAAGGGTCCCTGAAATGTCCATCACCATCCCCCTGCCAGCCCAGCCTTCCTAGGGTCCCTCCCTCGAATCCCTGCTAAGGAAGGTCGCCTGCAGATTGCAGAGACTGCGGAAGCGTTGGCAGTTTTATCTGTACCGGCCAGAGACGTTACAATACCCTGCCCTTGGGCAAGGCTCTGAGGTGGGTGAAAGTGCGCTGGGCCAACCCACATCATCAGGCCGCCCTCCGGCAGAGAGAGACTCCAGGCTGTCCCTTCCAGCGCCGCGCACACGCATTCAGGCACACACACTCCACCCGGCCCAAGTTAAAAGAAGGCTTTTTCTCCAAAGGCAGAGGAAACGAGTGGACGCCCTGGTGTATTTTCCCAGTTTTGTTTCTTGCCTCTGCTCCCCCAAGCCCCGGCTCGGGTTCCCGAGGTTTCGGGTTCCCCGCCTACCCTCCAACTCCCAGCTCGTGGGCTGGCTGGGGTCCGGGCACTACGGGACGGGACGGAGCGGTGGCGTGAGACGGAAGTCGCCCTGCGCCCTCCGCGCCCCTCCGGCTGTGGCCCCTGGGCAAGGGCCACCCATGCCCGACCACGCGGCCGCCCGAGCGCCGGCCTGAGTCGCGGGTGCGGAGGTCCGCAGGCCATCAGAGGCCAGGGCTCCCCGGACCGTGGGCGCGGGCCGGGGCGGTAGGGCGCCGGCGCACGGTTCCCGGCCCGGCTGCGGGAGGCAGCCAGGCCCCCGGCGGGGCGCGGAGGGGCGCGGACGGGAGCAGCACTTACCTGCGGCGGCGGCGGCGGGGTAGGGGTGCGGGCGCTCTGGGACGCGGGGCCAGGCGGACGCCAGCGGGCCGCGGCCTGGCCGTCCCACCGCCCTCTGTCCCCCGCGCCTCGGGCCGCGCGCGCCGGGGCCGGGCCGGGCCCAGACGCACTTCCTCAATCCAGCGGGCGGGGAGGGCGGGCAGCGGGCGGCGCGAAGCGCACAGGGCAAGGCCGCTGCACTTCGAGGGTGGAACGCTGCTTGCTCTCCCTTTGGTGGCCTGCCTCAGTTTCCCCAGCTGTAGAACACGGGTGATCACGTTCATTGCGCGTGCTCCGGGAGACGGTAGGGTCCTAGGGCCCTTCTAGTGCCAGGTCACCTCCTGGCTGGGGCACCCTACTCTCTCCATGCAGGCCAGAGGCAGCAATATCTGCTCTAGTAGCAGCACAATCGGCAGTTTAACTTCTAACGTGAATGTTGGCCATATACTATAGTTGTAAATATTAAAAAGACGGGAATGTTAAATTTGTGTACAGCTCTTTGCAGGACAGTATAGAAATATGTAGATCTAAAGCGTTAATATTTTCCAAACTGCACTCCTTCCACACTTGAATGTATTAATTTAATTATGGATGTATGCAAACATATTGCTATTTAATGAATCATTTTCGATTGTCTGCTTTGGAGGGGGAGGTAAGTAAAACATGGTGGAATTTTGGCAATTTATCACGTCTCAACCTATCATAAGGGTGCTCATTCACTACTGAGGGTAATACGCAAACGCAGACCATAAAGATCCACACCCATGCTGCAGGCGGGCCTTGACTGGGCTGCACATGTCCACCCAGGAAGAGAAGCCTGCTCAGAAAACGCGGATGGTTCCACACCCCAGCAGGACCAGCACCCTACGCTCCTCTCATGTAATATAATGACTCAAATATTCCCAGGATTTGTAGCAAAGCACAGACGCTAATCTCCACAACCCTCACTGCCATTTCACGAAACCCGGGAGCTGCAGGGTCCCCACAGTCTTGCCAACACCTCTCCCTGGGTCCCTGGCTGGCAAGGGAACCACCGAGCGGCTTTGCTCTGCTCCCAACAGGCCGCCCCGCGCCAGCTCTCCCGCCTCCGGACGCCCTTCCCAAGTTTTTCAATCCTGTCCTCACCACTTAAGTCCTCATACCAGTCTGCGAGACGCAGCAGTGTGATAGCGTCCTGTAAACTAAGTCCCTGACAATTTGCAGGGCAGGGCGTCTGCAGTACTGAGTGAGCCCGGCTCCAAGGCGCACGGCGCGCCACCTAGCGCCATCGCGAGGAATCGCACGCCCAGTGCCCGGCAGGCCCTGGCAGGCACGTGGCCAATGCGTATGGGGGCAACTCAACTTCCCTGTTAAATGAGCTTGGGAATAGACTAAGAAATGTCCCCACTGTAGAAAACAGATGGAGCATTTGACACACAGATGACCTGTCTTGAGCTGGTTATATTCCGGCATTTGACGCTATCCATTAGGCATGAGTTAGTCACAGGTTCCTATAGGAAAGTTATTACAGGTCAGTTAGGATTCCTTTCCCGGTCTTAAGGCCCACTGACCCCATGCCGTTGTAGCTTTTTCTCGGCATCCCACCCAGATTCTCCCCTCCTCAGGTAGAAATGACCCCTCCTATGGTGGGGCTGGAAGCCACCTCCCTAAACTGACACTTCTGCCTTCTAAGGGACAGTTGCTGACTGCTCTTTCTATGTCTTCTAGTTGTCTGTCTTCAGCTGACGTTCCTCCTTGGATAATTTTTTAAACATCCCCCATTATCCATCTTCAAGCTCAAATCAGCCTCATGGCTAGAAACAAGAAGCAAAGACGTTAGAATGGCTTCATCCACCAACAGGAGAGGCTAGGGCATTCCACAGGGTCCACTTTTAGAGAAGGTGTCCACCCCACAGGCACATGTGTGTCTATTATCCCCAGAATGGTTCCCCTTCAGTGAGTCACACTCTGGTTAACTGAATGAGGGAAAAATGTCATTTTCCTATAGTTTTTTGCTCACATTTGGATTAACAAATGGGATGTTTCTAAACACATTAATACATACATAAACACATACACTAAGGAGATCGGATCCAAGCCTCTCAAGTTTTTTCCTAAAGAGGTGGTACTTTACAACCCCATGGTCAAAGTGACCTGGGCTCTCAACATCAAATGGACAGGTTGAGCTTGGTGAACATACCCAGAACGAGGAATATTCTTGATCTAATCTCAGTGTCAACTTGGTGATGGAAGCTTCTTGGTTACAAGCCTCAGAAACTTTGGGTCAGTTAAACCTGAACAGATCTTTTCTATAGATCCTCACTGAGAAAAATATGAGAAAAGACACTGTGCTCACAGTTGGGGACACAGTGCTTTCCCTAAACCCTCATGCAGTCCTCTCCACCATTTTCTGCACTTACATCGTCACTTTATGATAAAATGAGACTCAGGCAGCTTAGATGACAGTTTAAACTTAGCCACCTAAGACACAGAACCTCTGAGGCCCAGCTCCCTGCCTGGTCAACCCCCAAACCCACAGAAAAGGGTTTCACACTCAGGCAAAACACTGGGCCTGATTGATTAAATGTAATTTTATTCTTAAGTCATCAATCCTGCTTTATTACAAGCCATTTGGTAATGTAACAGTTCTCAGAAAGAGAAAAGCCTGCCACAGAATTAAAATGTCCTTAAATGGAAAAACATAATGTTTCTCAAATATTCAATTTTATTTTATCGTTACTGCATTGTTGAACACATTCTGCAGTTAGGATCAGAATTCCCAAGTTGATAGATTTTTAAATCATACCACAGGGGTAAACCTTAAAAGAAGTGAAATCTAACATTATATAGATTTCCATTTCTAAATACAGTATATTACAGAAGGTTAAATATACCACCTCTGCGTACTTACAACTATAAAAGATACATTAACTATACCAATTATAAATAATGTAGCATTTCATATTAAAGGTATTATTGTACAATGAAAGAACAGGAACCCTCTAATGTATTACTATCAAGGTTAGTGTTTATGGTTACTTGAGATAAAATACTGAAAATTCAGTGTATGAAGTCGAATCCTGATTTAACAAGTTATCGGTAGTATAAATGATAGGTGTTAACTGATGGAGAGAGGAAGGTGAATTTGGTATTGCTTATCTCAGACAAGGATGATAATCTCATTTTATACATGATTTTCCTTATACACACATTGGTTCTGACATAGAGCTTCAGTTTAATATTTCCCTCTCCAAATTAATTCTCAAACAGAAGCACCTTTTTCCCAGTTAAAAAAGGACCAGCAAGCAACGGTGAAAGTATCCGAATAACACAATTTAAGTTTGTTTTTGTTTTTAAAGCTACGTGGGAACACTTTCAGTTTCCCACGTTAAAACATGAAATTGCACATTATTTGAATACCCAAAGAGGAAAAGAAAAAAATCACAACCTGTTAGTGAAATACTCGGGCCACTTGGATGAAGATCCAGTTCCTCCATGGAATCCAGGTGTTATTTATTAACTAATCAGAAATTAATATCAAACTAGAACTTTTAAAAAAAAAAAGGGCTGAATCCTAATAGCAGCCTTTCCAGTTGTGTATGTTTTACTAATCTAAAATGGATTATAGAGCTGGGGAAAAGGCAAACTACATAGGCTTATCATAAACCATTCCTGAATATGGTAGAAACGCATAATTTGTAAAAGTGAATTATGACTCTGATGTGTCAAATGTGGAACTTCATTATCCTAGGATTTGCTACGCTGTTGTAGTGTTAGAACATTGGATCCTTAGCAGCAAAGGTAATACTAATCCTGTTTTTTGCCTAAGAAAAATGCCGTGGTTAAGGTAGATCATGACATAGTTTTTGAGCAAGCTCTTTGGGCTGTTGATCCAGTCATTTTCCAAAGGCAGCATTGGTTTTAAGCTGAATCCCATGTTGATGTCAATATACAGTCCTTGAGGACCCAACCTGGGCACACCCCAGGCCTCTGGTACCTTTCCAGGGTATGCATTCCTCAAAAGCTTCCCACTACGAAAGACTTTTTTTTTTTTTTTTTAACTTAATGCTTATCCTTTCTCGCTGAATGGTCCCACCTCTACCTCAAAAAGTGAAGGGGAATGTTCTATGAGCAGGTAAACCTGAGGAGACCACAAGTACAGGGCCCTGCTTGCAGAACACACAGGGAGTTTTTTTCCAAATTCTTACTGGAGTCAGATTCAGCAAAGCATTTTTAAGTAAGTGCCGGACACTTCAAATACCACTTCCTATTAACAAAGCCCTGAGTATCTTCACTGTCTCCTGGACCTGGTCTAAAGGAAAAAACAGAAATGGCCAACAGATCCCTCCCCAGGCAGGACTGCAACGTTGCACACAACATGTGGGCATCCACAGTGTGGTCAATAAACATGAGCATAAGAGGAAATAAAAAATCATTCAATTCCAGTAGATTTAAAGCCTCCAGAAGAAAGTATCCCAAGAAGGTCAGAAATGTCACTTTTTCTTCGGCAGGTTTGCTCTGCCACATTCAGCTGTCCAATGTTTGAGGAAGAAGTCCCCTTTCCGTCACGGGTTCTTGTCGCCGAGTTTGATGGTGACAGTTTTCACTTCTGTGTATTCGGCCAAAGCGTATTCACCTCTGCAATCACAGAAAAGAGGAAGATTCAAAATGGGCACATCACTTAGCCATGCTGTAGAAACTGTGTTCTAATGCTTGATTATTCTGTTGGGCAGTGTGGGGTTTATGCCACAGGGCAGAATGGGACGACTTGATAGATTACTAGCAAGGACTACAACGTCATTAGTCAGTTTCAGTAACTGGGTATGTGACTTCAGTGTAAATACCAAGTTTTTTGTGTGTGATGCTTCTGAAACATTCAGAAGGACTAAGGATTTGCCTTTGGAGAACGAAGGGGTTTTTAAACAAATAAAGAGGTGAGTTCCCTGCGTCAGGAGTAGAGAGCAAAAAGAGAAGCTCTGGGAGGGTGAATGAGGCAGGAGGGCAGGCGTAGAGATCACTCTGGGTTTATAACTTTTAGATGGCCATTTGGAGCCACTTGGAGAGACAGAAGGGGCAGAGGCCCAAGGCTATGAACTGGGGACGAGGCCAGAGGACGAGAGGGAAGAACACTGAGGGCCTGCGGTTCGCCTCGGCGCACACAGCTGGGCACCAGCTGTCAGAGAGCACAGCCACCCTGGAGTGGCAAGGGGAGCAGACGTTAGCACACATTGGACATAGGGAGACCAGAGTCTTTGCATCAGCATCCTTGGTACATCTCCTTTCTTGAAATCTTACAGAACCCAGGTGACCCTTCCCTGGTACCGTGGGCCGGCCTCAGCAGAGCTCCCCTTCCCAGAGCAGAGAGGCCCCTTTGGATAGATTTAAATCCCTCTCTAGCATTTGATCTGCTGTGAAGTAAAGAAAAATATGTGCTTGTTTAGGAAAAAGAGATGGAAGTAGAGGTGGCCACTGGAGGCTCTGTAGCTAAAAAGGCCTGAGACAGAATCCCATCTCCTCCCTCAGACCACCAGCACCAGCCTCGCCTCCCAACTTGCTAGAAGTGCAGATTCTCAGGCCTTACCTGGACCTACTGTGACAGGCAGAATAAGAGTCTGCCCAAAGGTACCCACGTCCTAATCCCCCGAACCTGTGAATGTGTTAGGTTTCATGGCAAAGAAGAATTAATGTTGCAGATGGAATTCAAGTTACTAATCAGTTGACCTTAAAGGGGTAGACTATCCTGGATCATTTGGGTAGGCCCAGCGTAATCACAAGCATCCTTAAAAGTGGAGGAGGAAGGCAGAAGAAGAGAGTTGGAGGGAAATGAGACCATGGAAGCAGGTTCAGAGAGATGCAGCGGTGTCGGCTTTGAAGATGGAGGAAGAGGCCACCAGCCAAGGGATGTGGACGGCCTTTGGAGGATGGAAAAGGCAGGGAACATATTCTCTCCTGAGAGCCACTGAAGAGGAATGTGGCCTTGCCGACACCTTAATTTTAGCTCAGTGAGACCTGTGGCAGATTTTCATCCTACAGAACTGTAAGAGAATACATTTCTGTTACTTAAGCCACTAATGTTGTAATGGAAAACTAATAAACTTACTGAATCAGAAACTCTAGTGGTAGGACCCAGAAATCTTTATTTTAACAAGCCCCCCAGGTGATTCTGATGCATGCTTAAGTTGCAGAACTACTGGCTTAGAACTATGTAGCTCAGGCAAATTAATGAATTTGAAGCCTTCCCTGAATCTCTCATCATCTGTGAAATGGGAATACCATCACCTCCTGAGTTATAGCAATTAGAGATAATCCACACATAGCACCTACCATGAGCTAGATGAAAAATGAGTGGTAGAAAGTAATATTGTTATTTTATTAATAATGTGTCATGGAGTTTTTTTTTTTTTTTTTGAGACAGAGTCTCACTGTGTTGTCTGGGCTAGAGTGCCGTGACGTCAGCCTAGCTCACAGCAACCTCAGACTCCTGGGCTCAAGCAATCCTTCTGCCTCAGCCTCCCGAGTAGCTGGGACTACAGGCATGTGCCACCATGCCCGGCTAATTTTTTTCTATATATTTTTAGTTGTCCAATTAATTTCTTTCTAATTTTAGTAGAGACGGGGTCTCGCTCTTGCTCAGGCTGGTTTCAAACTCCTGAGCTCAAACAATCCGCCCGCCTCGGCCTCCCAGAGAGCTAGGATTACAG
>CAUYSK010062205.1:0-102877 GCA_963575035.1 Avahi laniger | reverse complement strand
GTGCAGCAAAAAGCCCGCGGTCCTGTTGCTGTTGCTAAATTCATTGGCCTGCCAGAAGAGCCGAGCAAAGTGGTCGTTGAGGGCAATGGCAGCCCCAGCATTGACGTGGATGAGTGGGTGTCACAGTTAAAGCCATAGGCGGCAAACTGGTGCTCAGTGTAGCTCAGGATGCCTTGCGGGGGGGGCGGGGCCCTGCAATGCCTGCTTCACCACCTTCTTAGGGCCGTCATATTTGGCAGCTCTCTCCAGCTGGCAGAGGCTGTGCCCGCGAGCTCCCCATGCAGCTTCGGTATATCCATGCCGACAGACTTGGCAGCACCGAGGGATGATGTTCTGGGCAGCTCCGTGGCTGTCACGCCACAGTTTCCTAGAAGGGGCATCCGTGGTCCTCGGGTGGCAGTGATGTCATGGCCTGTGGTCTGGATGACCTTGGCCGAGGGGGCCAAGCGGTTGGTGATGCAGGAGGCGTCATACTTCTCAAGGTTCATCGCAAATATGGGGACATCCACAGAAGGGGCAGAGATGACGACCCTTGTGCTCCACCCTTCAAGCGAGCCCAACCTTCTCCGTGCTGCTGAAGACACCAGTGGACCCACAGCATACTCAGCCCCAGCTTTGCCCACTTGAAGCTGGCAGAGTGTTGCTCCTGGCAGACGGAGGTGGGCTTCCCATTGAGGACAAGCTTCCGTTCTCTCCCCTGCCTGTGCCATTGAACTCACCATGAGTGGCTCATGCTGGAACATGTAGACCATTGCATTGAGGTCAATAAAAGGGTCATCGTGGCAAAAATACCCACTTTACCAGAGTTAAAAGCAGCTCTGGTGACCAGGTGCCCAATATGGTCAAATCTGATTACTCAGACTTTCACTGTTGTGTCCCAATGAGGCCAGGCTGCACAAGAAGATGTGACTTTCTTTCCCACAGGGAAAAGAACAAAGCCGTAACTTTGTATTTCTTAAAGACGTTATTTTCTGAGCAGGTTTAAGTTCACAGAAAAATTGAGTGGAGCGCACAGAGAGTCCCCATATGCCCTCTGTCCCCACACATGCACAGCCTCCCTCATGGCCAACGCCCTCCTTCAGAGTGGTTCAGTTGTTGCAATGGATAAACCTACACTGGCACATCATTGTCTCCCAGAGCCCATAGATCCCCCTGGGTTCGTGCTTGGTGTCGTACACTCTGTGGGTTTGAACGAATGTGCAACATGTGTCCACTGTTAGAGTATCACACAGAGTAGTCTCACTGCCCCCAAACCCTCTGTTCTCTGCCTATTCATCCTCCCTCCCCATGAACCCCTGGAAACCATTTATATTTTAACTGTCTCCACAGTTTTGCCTTTTCTAGAATGTTATATGGTTGGTTTGTAGCCTTTTCAGATTGGCCATTTTCACTTAGTGATATGCATTTAAGGTTCCCCCATGCCGGTTCATGGCCTGGGTAGCTCATTTCCTTTTGGCATTGAGTAATATTCCACTGTTTGGGTGTATCACAATTTATTCTTTTACTTGTTGAAGGATGTCTTGGTTGCTTCCAAGTTTTGACAAGTGTTAATAAAGCTCCTATAAATGTCTGTGTGCAGATTTTTGTGTGGACATAAATTTTCGACTCTTTTGAGTAAATAATAAGGAATTTGGCTGTTGGAAGTTGTGCAACTTTTATTGTGAATTAGTGGCTCCCAACCCTGGCAACGCGTTGAAATCACCTGGTGGGCATTTTATTTATCTATTTTTTGAGGCAGGATCTTGCTCTGTCGCCCAGGCTAGAGTGTAGTGGCATCATCATATTAATAGCTCACTATAACCTTGAACTCCTGGGCTTAAGTGATCCTCCCGCCTCAGCTTCCTGAGCAGCTTGGACCACCAGCGTACGCCACCACGCCCAGCTAATTTTTTCTGTTTTTAGTAGAGATGGGGTCTGGCTCTTGCTCGGGCTGATCTCGAACTCCCGACCTCAAGCAACCCTACTGTCTTGGTCTGGTGAGCATTTTAAATATCCCTGTGCCCACTCCACTCCAGCAATTTACATGCGACTGGGTGGCGGGCGGGGGTATGGGGGGACTTGCACATCAGTGTTAACCCGTCGGGCAGCCCTAAGGTGCAGCCCGTGTCGAGGATCAAGGATTCAGATGCTGACGTCAGATTCCCCCATTTCCGCAGGTTTCCAGTCAGCTCCTCTACCTAGCGAGAGGGAAGACTTTGAGCACAAGAGGGAAATGGTTAAATGACCGAGTGTTTGTTAGGTTTTATGAAACATTTCTACTAGTGGTTTTCATTTGACCAAAAATCAATTTCATTTTTCTAAAAAATCCCTTATATAAAGTTAACAGTTGCCCTTTTTCACTCCCTTTGACTGACACCAGGCCCCAAAAGGTGTCCTTTTGGTGATTCCAGTAACCCTGGGCCTACCCAGGCCACCTTGGGTGTCCAACCAATTCCAACTTCTTCCAGCTCCCAGGGGCAACAGTGCTTGGTGTGAGGAACAGGGACTTGCTCCGTCCAGGCCTGGAATATGGTCCAACTCCCTCCCCTCTGAGTGGCCCCTCCCACCTGGCCAGCTCCTCATGGCTAACAGAGAGTGTGGGCATCTGGCACTGTCTGGGGCAGTATGGAGACCACAGGATGTCTGAGGTGGCAGGGTCGTTGGGAGCCTCCAGGCCAGTAGTACACATGCTTATGTTTAAGCAGTGGAGCATCCTTCTAATGCATCCTTCCAATACACATCAAACAGGTCAAAGCTGAGTGGCTCTCCATGCATGGTGAGCTGAAGATTTGCCCCTTTCTCCATGCAATGTCCCCTTCTTGGCAATCTGGTGGCTCAGGCACCTCTGAGAAACTCTGAATTCCAAAGGGCACATGCTGAGCTCTTATTTTGCACAGATGAGATAGGAGTAGGGAGTGGTCAGCAACCAGAGAGAACCCCCATTCCACAGGGTTTGGTGGGGCCAGCCTTAGAGTCTGATGTGAAGGGCATCCTGGAGGCATGTCTGTTGTGCCAAGCACTGCTGGCTGCTCTTACATGGCATCAGGTGTCTCCCTGTGCCCCACCCAGCCCACCTTGTTCTCCTTCCCTTGCTCTGGCCCCGCCCTCCCGCTCTCCCCACCGCACCTCCACCTGCCCGCCCTCCCTGGGGCATGGCTCCCTCAGATGCCAGGTCTAACCTGCAAATACATCAGATGTCCCGATGTTGGGAAAAGTTACTTTCCTTGAAAGCCAGACCCTGACCATTTGAGCGCTCCCAGGCTTCCCTCTGCCCCAGTGCAGCGTGGAGCCACCAGATTTCAGACCTGAGAGGAAAGCAGGTGCCAGGGCAGCCACCCAGGCAACTTCTCCCAGTGGGAGCAAGGACAGAGGGAGAGTCCAGTGTGAAAGAGGGGACCCTTTCTCGTACATTCCTTGCTCCCCTTGTCCATCATCTACTTTCTCTTCTGTTTTCCCTCTCTTTTGTTGTGTTGACTCTCCAGAGAGCCTCCCTGGAGCTGGAAAGTGGCATCATTGAAACCAAGCCGGAAATGAGCGGAAGTCAGTCAAAGAAGCCCTTTGGGACCAGCGTTTGGCCTGGTGGGAGGTGCTCCAGGCCCAGACATGGTGGGACCTGGAAGATAAGTACGTGGTATTTGTGGTAGTAGTAATGAAGCGCAATGATACTTTCAGCACACAATTCCTTTCTCCTTGCCCCCAAAACGTCCTTGAAGTGTGCAGGGTACAGAATCTTTGAAGCAGCGATTATGAAATGTTTGGTGCTGAGCTCTCTGCTCTGACCCGGGAAAAGGCAATAGAGGAACTTCATGGATGATTCTCAGAGGTTGTTGACTCTGGGTGCTGCAGGGACCCTGGCAGGAGGGGAGGCCCCATGAATAACACATTACTCGCCCTGTACAAAGGGACCCAGGAACCCGAAAACACTGTGTATGCTTCTTACTCCTGCCTGCAAGGGAAGAGGAGGGACCTGGGGAGGGCCGTGACAGGGCAGTCAAGATGACCAGGGAGACCAGACTCCAAAAGGACCCTTGGAGGTGTGTGGCTGGAGTCACTGGGGCTCATTCATAGTGAGAGTGTCTGCCACAAAGAGCTTTAAAAAAGATAGGGACTCACACAACTCAACAATGAAAAAACAAACATCCCAATTAAAATGTGGGCAGAAGACTTGACCAGATATTCTCCAAATAAGGTGTATAGATAAGCATTAAGCACATGAAGAGAGGCTCAGCATCACTAGTCATGAGGGAAATGCAAATCAAAACTACAGTGAGATACCACCTCACACCCATCAGGTTGGCTAGTATTTAAAAAAGAAAGGAAAAAAGTGTCAGTGAGGATGTGGAGAAATTGGAACCCCTGTGCACTGTTGGTAGGAATGCAACCACTGCGGAAATAGTGCAACCACTGCGGAAATAGTGCAACCACCGTGGAAAACAGTATTGAGCTTTCCCCAAAAATTAAAAACAGAATTACTATAAAATCCAGCAATGCTATTTCTGGGCATATGCCCAATGGAATGGAAAGCAGAGTCTCAAACAGGCACTTGTATACCTATGTGCACAGCAGCATTATTCACGACAGTCAAAGACGGAAGCAATCTGCATGTCCACTGAAGGGGGAGCACATAAACACAATGTGGCACACACACACGCCGGAATATTGTTCAGCTTTAGAAAGGAAAGAAATTCTGGCACACGCTACAATATGGATGAACCTTGAGCACATTATGCTCAGTGAAATAAACCCAGCACGAGAAGACAAATAGCGTATGATTCCTGCAGTAATAAAATTTATAGACAGTAGAATGGTGGTTGCAGGGGCTGGAGAGAGGGAGGACAGGGAGTTAGTGTTTAATGGGGACAGAGTTTCAGTTTTGGAACATGAAAACCTTCAGGGGATGGATGGTGGCGATGGTAACACAACAATGTGAATGTACTTGATGCTACTGAACTATATGATTAAAAATGGCCAAGATGGTAAAGTTTATGTTATGAATATAATATATACATAATGACACACACACAGAGTGGTAACAATAAAGATAGGCAGGGAAGGAAGGTGGTGACCAGTGTGGGCAGGGGTTTGAATCTGTGTCCCAGAAACCAGAAAAGAGTAGGAGCCCAGGAGAGAGTGCCTGCAGAAGAGGCCCCCACAAGTGGGTGCTACAGAAGGTCCTCCCTCCAGGGCCACATGTAGGTGCCAAGGGACCTGGTTCCTTGAGCCTGGCATGAGCCCAACCCACAGGCAGGGTCTGGCAAAACCAGAGCAACAGAGGTTTCCAGCAAATGTTCCGAGGGGCCAGAGGCTGAGGCTGCACCTGAGGTCCCTCTCACCAGCTGGAGGGTTTACAGAAGAATATCAGATGGCTCTAGGGCCTTCTGGGTGCCCAGAGTGAGCACTGAGTCTTGGATCAGCTTCCTCCTTGGTCTGAGGAGAAGGCTGGAAGCTCTGTCAAAGAGAGTCCTTAATTCCTGGGGGCAGCTTGGGGAACTTAGGGGCAGGGAAGAGTGTCTCCACTGGCAGCCGCTGGCCCGAGTGTACACTGCCATGACGGGAGGTCCTAGGTGAGAGGTTTCTTGAGCTCTGTGGCAGCCACCAAGCCAGCTTCTCTGACTAGGGCTGGGTTTGGAGGAGGAGCTCAGGGCAGTAAGAGAAACGCAACCACAGTGGATGAGATCATCACACATCGTGCCTTTAACTAGCCTCAGCCCTGTAGCAGGGACCACGACAGTGAAGCATCCAGGTGTTCCTGCTGTTGGCCGGACCCTTCTGTGCGCAGTCCCACTTGGCTCTCTGCTTCCACTTCCTCGTTTCATGCAGAAACTCCACAATTTCTAACCCTCTTGGCCGTGTCTTCTGTCTTCTGCCCTGAACTTTTCCTGGGACTTCATGTCAGACTCCATCTCCCCAATATTGACCTCTCTGGCTTCTCCCCTCCTTGCCCACCTCGCCTGGCTCCGGTGCCTGGGTCCACCTTGTGCCCCTGCCCAGGCGCTGTGCCCTGCAAGAGGAACTGACCGAGGGACGGTGGGCGTTCAGGGCTGTCTCTGTCCCTGAATCCCCTGCAGTGCCCTGCAGACAGCCAGCGTGCACCAGAGCGGGCTGGAGAGGAGGCATCGAGGAAGACACCGCCACTGGTATCACAGCCCTCGAGGCTCACTGGAGGGGCCTGGTAGGGAGCAACAGCGCCACGTGCTTATGTGCTCTTGGGACGCGGAAGGAAACAGGCCCAGGGTGGGTGGGGCATTTCCCCGACTCCCCGCAGGCCAGTGCTCGAGGTCCAGCAATACTGGACTGGAAGCCACCTGCTGTCCTTTCCCAACGTTGCTCCCTGAGCAGGGGAGCAGTGGGCTCCATCTCTTGTCACTGGCACCTCTTCTTGGAGCGAGGCTCATGGAGCCCCGGACAAACGCTCACTAACCAAGCCTTGAAGCACACCTAGGAAATGCACACGGGAGCAGTGCCGGGCTTGGAGACCTGGTGCAGAGGGTGACACCGAGCACTAATTTCTGTGCCTAATGCACACGACTCAACCCCGACACTCCCTCCCGCTCAGGACTCAGCCCAGCCACCCTTTAACAGCGTTTCTATAGCTCAGTGTCTGCAGGGCCAGGGCATTGTCCTTGTGACGGGACCACATTGGAACCATCCCCCGCCACAGAGTTCAGACTTGTTACCCTTAGCTGTGGCAGCAAGGAGAGGGAAGTTCTTTTAAGGTTAAAACAACCACAACTTAAACAACTTAATAGCAAGGAAATAAATACAGATGGTCCCTGATATACAATGGTATGACTTTTGATTTTTCAACTTTACCCTGGTGCCCAACCAACAATTCTGTTTTTCACTTTCTGTACGGTATTCAATAAATTACATGAGATATTCAACACTTCATTATATAATAAAATAGGCTTTGTGGTAGACGATTTTGCCCAACTATATGCTAATACAAGTGTTCTAAGCACAGTAGGCTAGGCTAAGCTATGCTGTTCGGTAGGTTAGGTGTGTTAAGTACATTTTCGACTTAACCATATTGTCAACTTACAATGGGTTTATTGGGATGCAACCCCATCATAAGTTGAGGGGCATCTGTAACCCAATTAAAAAATGGGCAAAGGACCTGAACAGACATTTCTCAAAAGAAGACATACGAATGGCCAGCAGGTATATGAAATAATGTTCAACATCACTGTTTATCAGGGAATTGAACATTAAAACCACAATGAGATATTACCTCACACCTGTTGGAATGACTATTATCAAAAAGACAAAAGATTACAAGTGCTGGCAGGAATGTGCAGCCCCTCACTCCCATGGTCTTTCTAATCAGGCTCGCACTATTGCCGAGAATGTAACTTGGTAAAGCCATCATGGAAAACAATACGGAGGTTCTTCAAAAAATTAAAAATAGAATTACTAGCTGGTCCAGCAATCCCACATCTGGGTATACGCCCGAAGGAAATGAAATCAGTCTGTTGAAGAGGTGCCTGCATGCCCATGTTCACTGCCCACTGTTCACAGTGGCCGAGACATGGAATCAACCTAAGTGTCCATCAACAAATGGATGGGTAAGAAAGTGTGGTCTATGGGCACCATGGAACACTATTCAGTCTTAGAAAAGAAGGAAATCCTGTCATTTGCAACAACACTGATGAATCTGAAGGAATGTTAAGTGAAAGAAGCCAGGCACGGAAAGACAAACGCTGCATGATCTCACTCACATGTGGAATCTGAAAAAGTTGAACTCATAGAAGCAGAGAACAGAATGGTGGTGACCAGGGGCTGCCAGGTGGGGAGGATTGGGGAGATATTGGTCAAAAAATAAAAAATCTCGGTTAGGAGGAATAAGTTCAAGAGATCTATTGTACAACATGGTGACTATAGTTAATAACAATGAAGTGTATACTTGAAAATGACTAAGACAGATTTTAAGTGCTCTCGCCATAAATAAATGATAAGTATGTGAGGTAATGCACATGTTAATTAGCTTGATTAGCCATTCCACAACGTATTATATATCAAAACATTGCATTGTATGCCATAAATATATATAATTTTATTGGTCAATTTAAAAAGTTATGGGTTTTATTCAAGCTAGACAAAAACAAGAAATCTGAGAGAACAAACCAACACTGACCACCACCACCACCATGTTGAGCCCATCCACGGGTGGGCGTGGGCCGGGAGCTTCATGTGTGCCATGTCGCTGTGTCTCATCTCACCCTGTCCCCAAGCCTGCAGGGCAGGTGGCGTCTCTACTGCATGACGAGGGAACACAGGCTCAATCAGCACGACCAAATTTCCCCAGTGCTCCCCACCGCAGCCCCTGGTCACCACCATTCTGTTCTCCGTGTCTGAGTTCGACTTTTCCGGATTTCACATACAAGAGAGATCATGCGGTATTTGTCTTTCCGTGTCCGCCTTATCTCACTTAACATTCCTTCGGGTTCATTGATGTTGTTGCAAATGACAGTGTCCTCCCAGGACTCCATCAGTGGGGGTGCGCAGAGGGCAGAGGGGCCTGAGCAGGACCAAGGCCTCTGGGGGAGGCCCGCGGACCTTTAGGAAAGTAAGACAGGCTCAGGAACGAGCCGTCTGGCAGCTGAAGGACAAAGCCCCCGTGGAAGCTGCTCTCTGGATTTGGGAATGTCAAGAGCTTCAGACCAAATGAATGAAGCCTGTAGAAGGAAGGGGAAGAAATGGAAGTCACTCTCTGGCAGGGCCACAGGAATTTGGCGAGGGATGGATAGGCCGAGAGTTCGCGGCGATGAGACGCAGCAGCCGGCAGTAATGAAATATTTATGAATGGGAAAGGATGCTGCTTTCTGCAGTGCAGCACAGGGAAAGCGAAATTTCAAGAATACTGTAATAGCAAAACCCTCCATTAATTATCGGAAGCAAGCTGTAATGGCAGTTCCTATGGCAACGGGGTCCCCAATGGATTTTGTGCCTTTTTTTTAAAGCTGCTCCCATTTGCTATGGTACATTGCATTTGTTTTCCACCGGAGGTTTGTGCTTGTCCTTCGCAAATGAATTCATCCTGTCCTCACAGTGGCTGCCGCAGAGACCGACAGGCCGGGGCCTGGGGAAAGTTAAAGATTATGCAACTTTCAGCTAAATGCTTTGTAAGGACACTGATGGCTACTGGGAGCACCTTCACTTCTGAGGGGGAAATGCAGAGAGGGCGGGGCAAGAGGCGCAGAAGGGAGCAACTAGGGCACATGGGCAATCAAGGGGAGTCTATTCCAGCCCCAGCCCCCTGGTCTTTGCAATCCAGGGAGGAGTCCTTGAACCCAGCTGGGCCCTGAAGCCACTGCCTGCTGCAGCCACAGTGGAATCTAATACTTGCAAATAAAGCTCAGACACGGAGCTCTCTGGGGCAGGGATGTTGGAAAGAACAGTAGCTTGCTTCCCAAGGGGGCAGGCTGTCCCTGCCTGGAAAGCAATGCAGCCCTCTTCACCCTGGGACCAATTCTCCCTGCGCCCCACCATCACACTTCCCTTCCCTCCCAGGCGGAGACGGGGTTTAATCTGGTGACACTTTGAATGTAATTTTTCCAGGGGAGGCGTTCCTGTGATTGCCCAGCCCTGGACTGCTATTGCTAGAAATATTCTGTCCCCAGCCGTGGGAGCACCTCGGAGCCACTCTGGGGTGTGGTCAGAGCGGCCCACAATGGCTAATGACCCGGCTCGCTCCAACAGCTCCATGGCGAGACAGCCTGCCCCTCATCTGGGAGGGAGATCCTGGGCATTTCCCTCTCAGGGCTGCAGCTGGTGGCCTAGGAGGTGTCTGGTCTCTTTGGGGGCCTCATGAGGGGTGTGTGAGTCCTGCTGAAGGGCGCAGGATAGTACAGCGCCTGGGGCTAAAGCCAAAAGTAAATTTTTGTTGCTGCAGAATTATTTTCTGATTCTACTGTGCTTCTTAAGTTGCTGAAGGGACTCACAAGCCTTTGTGAGTAGAACTGGGAAGATGCCACAAGAGGGATAAAATCGAACGTATGTGTGTGGGTTTCTGCTTGTGGAATTCTACCTGGAGCCGTGGCAACACGGCTTCCGAGTCGGGCAGCGGCTGTGCCCAGAAACGTCCCCACAGGCTCCCACTCAGACTGCATCCTCAAGACTGACCTTCAGACACAGGCCCCCTTCTTCCCTCCCCAGCACAGGGGGACTGGGAGCTCACTGATAAGCAGGATACCTGTGACCACCCGCTCCGTGCCGCTCCAAGGCTGTCTGGGCTCTGCGCGGGAGAGCGTCTCCCTCATCTGTGATGGGGAGTCCGAGCTCCAGGAGGGCAAGTCGCTGACCAGGCCATATGGCTCCTCAGAGGCACAGTGGAGAGCAAAGCCCTCTTCTGTCTGACCCCAAAGCCTGTGCCAAACGCCTCGCTCCATGGGCTCTGGCGGGAGAGAGGGGGGGCAGGGTCCCATCGTAGCCAGGCCCAAGCACAGAGCCAGATCTGCGGCTCCCTGTCAAAGCCCCAGTGCCCAGAGTGGCACATCATAAACTGTTGGATGTGCAAGGAGAAAACATCAGAAATCCCAGCCAGGGTTTCCTCTTATCCTTATAAAATACCAACTTTTGTGTCTGCTTTGTGATGTTTTTATTAGCTCAGAAGCAGATGTATAGAATCTATAAATCGGCAGTCATCCACACTGTGGAATACATGCTCAAATTAATCTTACTGACATTGGAAGTGAGCAAATAGTTTAGAGTTCAGTGTTTAGAATAGTGACCAGTGTCCACCCAGGGCTCCTCCGGGGCCGAGAAGGTGGGTGGCCTTGGTCTTCCCTCTTCCCTTGCAGCCTTGTTTGTTCCCTAGTGTCCTTCTAGACCCCACCCAATGCCTCACTCCTCCGTGCATTGCTAGAAAAGGAAGCTCGTTTTCACTAGACCCAGGGATGCAGGGAACTCTGCACTCTCGGGGGGTCGGATGCGTGGTCAGTGCTGTTTGCCATCCCTGGGGCTCTCTGGCCATCGGGGACATTGCTGGGGCACAGGGAGGAGCAGGGGGTGGAGACGGGCGAGTGAAGGGCACACTTGGACCCCACCGGCCACCTATGGGAAGCCCTGTCTGAAGCGATGGCTTCCTCTACTGAGAAGCCGCTGCCTCAGGAGCTTCCCCTGATGGGGCCTGGGGGACCTGGGGGTGGGGTGGGGCATGTGAAAGGGGAACGGAGCCCCCTCCGTGTCCTCCTCAGGCCAGAATCGCATTGGTCCACACCTTCCTTAGAAGCAGAGAGGGACCCTCTCCTTCCCCATCAACAGCCTTCTCTGTCTGATTACATGCTCCAAGCCTCAGTTTCCTCGTCTGTAAAATGAAGATGATGCTAACAAGACTTTGTCTGCAGGGTAGTATAGGAAGTCGACGAAAATCCATCTCCTGAAAACATCCAGCAGATCACAGGATTGTGAAATAAGCACAGCGCTCGGCATGCAGTAGGCGCTCATCAGTGCTGGTGCCTTTCACTCTCTGCCACTTGCTGGCTATGTGTCTTAACCTCCCAACACTGCAGTGTCTTCACTTGGAAAATCAAAGACATGCCTACCCCAGACTTCAAACCAATGGGCACGTTCACTCCATTAAAGCAACACTGGGGCACCGGCTGGGCAGGCAGCAGAGCGGGGTAGTCGCCCCACTGTGGGGGCTCTGCATCGCCCCCTCCTCGCATGCCCCTGCGCGGTTACCTGGGGCGACTCAGCTGGCCCTTTGAAGTCCAGTTTTCTTATTTGTAAGATGGAGAGAGTAATAATACTTATCTCGTATCTCATCAGATTTTTAGGAGGACTAATGGGACGATATGAAATGCTTAGCACAGAACTTAGTCCGTAGTCAGTGCTCAATAAGTGTCAGCCCCTGGTAGCAGTAGAGCCACCATCATTGTGACACTGACCTTTCCAGGCTCTCGTGAAGTTCTCACTTAATTGTCACTATTGCCTCTGTGACACAGCCTAAACTAAGGCTCAGAGAGGCTGAGCAACTTCTCCATGGTCGCCCAGAGCACAGTGACGGAGCTGTCTTCCTGCGTCCCCAGCCCGGGCTCGCTCTCCTACACTAACTGCCTGGCCCCACGCTGCCCGGCCCTGGGCTGGCTGCAGGAGGCTGCTGTGTTACCTGCCTCAGACCACACGAGTGCTGGCAGTAACAGGGGGCCACGGGGAGTGCAAAACTGGGTTCTCCTGGGGGTGACTCTCTGGCTGCTGTGGGCTGCCTCGGACCCTGAGATCAGGGCTTGCTCTTGCCACCTGCACAAGTGAGGCTGCCGGACGGCGGGCGGGCAGCAGGAAGGGGAGCAGTCCTCGCTTCTGGCCAGACGCACTGTTAACTGCAACAGCCAATTCTCCAAGCAGGAGTCCTCCCCAGGAACTCGAGGAGGAAAATGGCCACCGTCTTGTGGTCTTCTTAGCCATGCGTTGATTTGCTGCTTCTCCAGGAAAGACATGACCTCAGGGGCCCCTGGAGGCTGTACCCGATCCCACGCAGCCTGGACAAACCTGAGCAGCCACTCACAGCCGTGTGGGGCCCTCGGGGGTGCGAGGCTGCTCCTGTGTGAGCGGGGCTCAGGCAGCCGGGCGGGCTGATGGAACCCCGGTGTGCACGCTGCGCCCAGCCTGGGCGGTGTCCAGTCTGCTCAGACGGCCTTCTGTGGGCCTGGCCAGGGACGTTTCTCTCTGTTCCACATCCCCGTACTAGATGGGCTGTGTGTGTACAAAGGAATCACAAGCACGCGTGTTATCGAAAACTCGGCACTTGCCCTCGAGGCCGCATCGGAAGAGCGAGAACAAGTGATTTGAGGAGAAGGAAAGAGAAGTTTATTACTTGCTGGCAAAGGAGGCAAAATGGTAGACCTTCTCGTCTCAAACTGCAATTTCCGGAACATAAGCAGAAACACAGAGCTTTTAAAGGGAGGCCCCTCGGTTCTAGGCCACTGTGGTTAACTATTCTAACTGTCCCCTCTCTGCCAAAGACAAACTGTCACCTCCACCAGCTGCCCACCCGGGGGCTGGCACCGCCTGGGGTGCAGGAACAAAGGGCCTTCCCCCTGCTCCTGCCAACCACTGCCTGAGGGGGGCACGAAGGAGATGAAATATTCTTGCTGTTTTTTTTTTATTTCAGGCCGTGCCCTGTTACATATCCCTTCTCTCAATTTTACACGTCCGTGTCTGTGGGAGGAGGGCGACTACTCTGTTCCACTCATCTCTGAGTTGACACTTGTGTAAAACCAGACCCAAGAGCTTGGCCGAATCAAAGCCCACGAAGGACAAGTTGGGAGCCCTCGAGAGAACAAGGAAGGAGAGACGACGTCAAAGCTGCATGAGGACAGCAGCAGGAGCAGAGGCCTTAAATGCTGTGCGACTTTGTCATTTGGTTTAACCTCTCTGAGCCTCAACTTCTCATCTACGAAGTGGCAATAAGATTACTTTGCAAGTTTTTTCCTGAGACTCATAAATAACATATGCGAAGCTGTCAGATCATGGTCTGTCTTATAATCCAGGGTTATGTGTAGAAGTGGCTGCAGGTACTGCCAGCTGTGGAATGGCACAAAGGTTACAGGGTGGGTCTCCAGGCCACAGGGAGCTCCGCACTGCCAGGGCCCAGGGCTCCCTTCCTGGAGAGGCAGTTCCCGAGTCTTGGGGGCTGCATGGGCAGCACAGCTGGGAGATCCAGTGTCCCGGCCCAGAGCCAAGCAAATCTCCAGGCTCAGTTGCGTGACCTTAGGGACCCTGCTGAGCCTCTGTGGGCTGGGGCTGGTGCTAATAGTGGTACCTCCACATACGGAGGTTGACAAGCGTCGATGAAACAGAGGCTTCAGATAAAGGGCGCTCAAACAGCCAGCTCTTATTTTTAGTAATAATAATGATTGGAATCTGCCAAAGTGCAAACAGCCCCAAGAGGAAGGAATTGTGGATTTGTTGGAGGGAGATTAGATGACAGCTCACCGAGGTAAGAGCACAGGAGAAGAGCCTGCCTAGAGGGGACCAGTGCCAGGTGGGGACACACAGGGCGGCTCAGGGAGGACGAGGCTCCTTCTCTTGCTCAATCAATTTTCCAAGTCAACAACCACACGTGTGTCAGGCTCTGATCCCCGATCACAGCTTCCCTTAAAGGGGCCTTTGTTGGGGTGTCTTGTGGAGGCCAGGGAAGACCTGGAAACCTGTCCCTTACTAGCTACGTCCCGCCATCAAGGGGAGACCTCGGAGGCCCACCTGCCCTCCTGCCTGCCCTTGTCCCAAGCCGGGAGAACTGAGTATTTGCCGAGCTGCTGGTGAGATTAGCCACCTGCCTGTGCCCCCGAGAAGACGACCTGTCTGTCCCAGTTTGACTCCACGGAGTAAGTTGCCTGTCGGGCATTTGCTGTCCCGAGGCCGAGCGGAGCCATTTAAATACCCAGGGCAGCATTTTAGGGCAGGAAGTGAAAAATAGTGTCCAGGTTATAATGAGCTGTTGGAAGAGGGGAGGGGTGGGGGCAGGCAGAGGGGGCGCGGGGGGAGGAGGCTCACCGAGGTTCGCCTCTGCGGCGTTTAATGGGAAAATGAGATATTTCGCCGGCAATTGCTTTTAAGTGACTATTGAAATTAATGCCTCGTGCCAGCAGCACGTCTTTGTCAGAGCATTTGCCTCTCAGAGGGAGCAAGAAAATGAGAAAAAAATTGAAAACCTGAAATGAGCACAGGTAGCTGCAGAGATGGCGGAAGACAGCGGACTTGGAGTCACAGAGTGCTGTGGGGGGGGGGCGTGGCCCAAGCACTGAGGATTCCTGGTGGCCTGGCCCCCGCTGCGCTTCCCTCGCACGCCCCGAACCCCAGGGGCCCAGTGGGATCCCCGAGGAGGGCGACCTAGGACCCCTGGACTGGGCTGGGCCTGTGGGCTCCCCACCCTCCGCAGGGGGCAGTGAGGCTCGGGGGCCCACACGTGGCCACTCACAGGCTTTGTGGCCACATTCGCAGTTCCTCGGTTCCCCCGTCACGCGTTCGCGGAGATGTTAGGCCACCCCTGTGGTAATAGCTAGACCTGTGAGTGCCTCCTACCTGCCAGGCACAGTCCCGTGAGGGGGCCTAGCATCACGCTTGAGATGTCACAGCTGGGATTCGTGCTGGGGAGAGTGTTTTGAGCCCGAGTTTAAGGTTATGACTGGATCCCTGAGTTTTATTGTCGAGAATTTCTCTGAGCTGAGACATACACCTTGCTTTACTTGAGGCCTGAAAATATCTGTGTTTGTTCTTTGATTTGGGGGAAAGTTGCATTTTTTTTTTTTGCTCTGTGTGTGGGTGTGTGTGTGTGTGTGATTGAGACAGATAGAATAGATGTTTTAAACTCTTGATACATTTTGCCAAATTGCTTTTGAGAAAATGTGTTCTCATTAGAATTCTTGGCATCAGTGAATGAGAATGTTTATCTCACAATATCTTCACCAACTTTATCTATTATGTTTTTTAAATTTTTGCTCATTTTATAGTGGGAAAATGGTTGTGAATGGGAGCTTGGAAAAAAAGATAAATTTGACTGTTGTGAAAAATAAATATTTGCATTTGTTTCCTAAAAATGAGAGTTGAACCCCAAAATGCTCTCAACATTGTCAAAAGCAGCACGAGCCAGCCTCTCCTCAAGCAAACTTGAATATTGATTCTCCTGTGAGCCCCAGGGAGGAAAACCCTCTCAGGGTTTCTGCCAGCGCCGTCCTCACCTCTAGGGCCAGGACACGCGATGAACATTCCAGACTGGGCTTAATAAAGGGGAACGTCAGATGCCAGTGAGCGTGGACTCTGCTTCCGCGCACAGCAGGGTCTGTCCAGCCGGAGGCTTAGTGCGTGCTCCCCTGCCCTGGGAACCCCAGAGCTAGAGTTTGGGGGTGAAGTCAGCACAGCGACAAAGTTGGTAGGGGAGGAGAGTCAGCAGGGATTCTGGCCCGTCGGGGGCGCAGGGGACGGCCAGCTTTGCCACACTGCAGCAGGGACTTGTTGGGTGTTGTCGTCTCTGTGGTCTGGAGGGCCCCTTGCCAGGCCAAGGGCCACCCAGGCTGAGCTGAGCCCTCGTCCCTCCTGTTCTGACCATGGCTGTTGGCTGGAGTTGACAGAGAGGCTGTTTTAGGCCTGAGGAAAGGAACCACCACTGACAGCCAGAGCAGTGGGGAAAACAGGGACGAGGCTTGACCGGGGTGAAACCTGGGCCAGGCGGGGCTCAGGAGGGGCCCCCTGCCCCCCAAGGGTCCTGGACTGCAAGGTCTTGGAGGTCCCCTGACGCCAGGACCCTGTCAGTGAGCGAGTGCGCCAAGAGCGACCTAGATCAGAAGTCTCCAGCCCTGAATCAAAGAAGGGACGGCACCTCAGGGGCTGGGGAGCCGGGGAGAGGGACAGGCTGTTACCCACCTGTGTGACCCCTGGCATGTCACTTGACCTTTCTGGGCTTAACTTCTTCACCTATAAAGTAAATCCTTAGGACAAACTCTGAGGAATGTTTTTATTTCAGGACTCTTGCGCAGCAGTAAGGAGAGCTCCTCTCTGCATCTGCCACAGCTGCGCGGAGGACAGAAGACGACAGGGTAGAGACGGTGACGCTGAGTGGGTGGGACTGGAAGGTGTCCTCGGTTGCCCTCCTGGTATGGCCTAAGCTCCCTCTAGTGCTAGACAGGTCACTTCTTGTACCTTATCGTTTTGATGATCGAACATGCCTTGCCCCCTTGGCAAGACTGATGAGATGCCAACATCGGGTTACATTAATCGGGGTAACTCCGGCCACCTGTTTTCTATGTATTGTTTTACCTAATCCTTCAAACAAGCCATGAGGGTGACATTATGACTGTCCCCATAATACAGATGAGGAAACTGAGGGGTCGGGGCCAGGCAGTGAGGGCAGGGCAAAGCCAGGCTCAGATCTGCTCTGTCTGAATTGAGAACCTCGACTCTGTCACAAATATAATAAGAGCATTTTCTCATAAAAGTCACAGCACTGCTTTCGTGTTGGGGTGGGGGCACAGTGTTTCTTGTTGAAAAAGGTCTAGAGCTCCAGGTGTAGAAACAGAGGCCCAGAGGGGCAAGGAGTCTGGCCAGGGGTGGAGCACTGATGGACGGATGCTCTTAGAAGTTATCGGGGAGCGGCTCGTGTCAAAATCACCAGCCACTGTGATCACGCTCACGTGATACTGGACCAGTGTTGGCACCCAGACAGCTGCCTTGCAGGTCCTCGAGAGTGGGCCCCCATCTGGAAAATTCAGACGGGTAGGGAGGGTGAGGAGCAAAAGCTTGGGCCTAAAGCAGGGCCCTATCTGGGGGATCAGGTATTGACAGGAAGCTCCCTGGGCAGGTAAGGACAGGTGCGGGCAGGTGCAGGCAGATGAGGACAGGTGCGGGCAGGTGCGGGCAGGTGCGGGCAGGTGCGGGCAGGTGCGGGCCCGGGTGCTGCAGGGAGATGCAGAAAGGTGAGGGCGATGCGGAAGAACAAACGGAGCCTTGCAGAGCCTGAGAACATTCAACCTTCTGACTGCCCCTGGAGTCCCTTTTGTCCCCCCTACAGCCTCATACAAACCCTCCCCCACCTTCCCGCCCCCACTAACATGAAAGTGCCATTTGCTTCAGGTCCAGCTGGCCGTTGTGGTTGAAGAGAAACCTGCGTTCTATCCTGCAGAGACTTCACAGCAAAGAAACTCTGGAAAACGCAGTGACGGTGACGGCTGAGAGAGCAGGTGTGCGGGCCCTGCCAGGGGCTGGGAAGGGAGGGGGGAATTGCAGAGACGCCAGCTCCAGACTGGACATCAAGCCAATGTGTGACCCTGCTCTGGCCACTTCGAACACCAGACGTGGCCACATGGGCTGCACCGTGGCCCCTCACAGATCTGACGCCACCGGGGCTGCCTCATTTGCTCTCCACCCAGGCTTCCAGGAGAGACAATGGATTTTCTCAGGGTCCAGCGATGCACTCAGCAAAGCGCAAAGATCACCTCAACGTCACTGCGGCTCTCAGACACGCTCGGAGCGTCAGCCATCGCCACCTCTCCCTAGAAGGACCGCTGGCGAGTGCTGCTCCTCAGGTACCACTGTGAACGTGTCCTCCCCTCCCCCCACCGCTCCCAAACAAGCTGAGTTTTTGCCCTTCTTTTCTGGGAGTGGAGTGGCCTGCAAGTGACTAGGGTGTTCTGTCCTTTAGAGTCCATCATCCTTGAAGGTCCTTTCACAGATCTCTCCAGTCTCCCAGTGGAAACAGATCCACACCCAGACACTCCTGAAAACACAACCTCAAACCATCCAGGGCTTAGAGGAGTCCCTTATTTTCAAAGAAACCAGCCTGAAATGCCGTGTGTGTGTAGGGGAGTAGGGGGTTGTCATTAGGAGACTGGGATTCCCTTGATACCTCTTCTGCTTGCACAGCTGTGTGACCTTGGGCAGGTCACTTAACTTCTCTGGGCTTGTTTCTTCATGAACATAGATGACCTATAAGGTCCTGGCCAAACTGAAACTCTGGGACTCTTGCTGAGATTGTGCAGCAGTTTCTCTTCCCCAGGGCCAGGGAAGCAGAATTCGTCCCTGGAGGTTGGCCAAAGATTGAGGTGCACGGACCCTGGGCACAGTGATGCATGGTACATGTGCCACCCCTACCCACAATGGCCAGTTTAGACACTGCCTGTGAGGCTGCCCTTGCTGATGTCCAGACAACACTGGAGCACAGAGCACAGGTCAATTTTGTGGCCCCCGGGTGTGGGGGCCAAGCTGGCCTAGAGACACAAAGCTGCTGGGCTGAGCTGGGGGCCACGGCTCATTCCAGCACGCTGAGCTGCCGTCACACCGCTGGGTAGCCCTGCGCCTTCCCCAGAGCACTGCGGAGCGGCTTTATGTCTGCAGTGCCAAGCTGGTGTGATCAGCCGAGATGGAGACTTCTGACCGGCTGGGCTGTGATGTGAAGCTGCAGTCAGGCTGCCTGGGGGACATGCGGGAGGCCTGACATCGTCTTTAACCAGGGCAGCCCTGGGGCTGTGCGCCCAGCAGACCCTCGCAGGTGCTGAGCAGGGCGGCTTTTAGACTCTGCCTGGAATAGAAAAGCCGGCAAAGCTCTGGGGGCTTCCTTCCTCCCCTGACAGAGGAAGAACAGGCGGATTCAGAGTCTGGTGAGGCTGTTTTGGGCCACACAGGGACCTGCAGAGAGCCAGCGCCGCTGGCAAGGGAGCCTGATAGACTGTCCCCAGGCTCTAGGAGGGAGGAGGGACATCAGAGCTCCCCACTGGAGGCTGGCAGGAACAGCAGCAGCCCAGGTGGTCACTTGCAGAAGGCAGGCAGCCACCTGAGTAAGGAAACTAAAATCACAGACTGAGGCCTTCTCTAGAAAACTCCGGGCAGTGTGATGTGCTGGCAGAGGTCCCAAAGGATCACTACCCAGCATGTTGTTTTGAGGGAGAGGATACCCCCCAGTTTCCTACTCTATAAAATGGGCATAGGTTACAGAGTATGTGTGGGTGAACTGAGATGCTTCCTGTGAGTGCCGGGCACATAGCAAGTGCTCTTTGTAAAGGATGGGCAGCCACTTAGACCTGGTTCCATGGCTGGGTTAGAGGAACAGGGGTCCTTCTCTCCAGCCCAGCCCTGTGTTCCTCTGAAGGAGCCCTTGGTCAGCTGGGCATTGAGAGAGGAGTGGTGTGGAGAGGTAGGAGAATGTATAATGTTCCCCATTCTCTGGTTCTCAATATCATGTCCACTGCATGGACATGAAACAATCAGAAATAATACCCAAAAATGCAGATCCAATGCCATGCAGATAGAAGTTGCTCCCTAAAGCCTAACTCAAGTCCTTGTCCTCTCAGAATTAATAAACCAGTGAAGATAGGGTAGGAGGGAAAATACTCAATGCATTTGAACATGGGTGGTGCATTTCACACAGCACAGAAAATGTGTTTCCAGAAAGTTGGACATGGCATGGATATTTTGTAAACGGACATATTTTTTAAAAACCTTTTTGTTGAACCATACTACATATACCAAAAAGTGAATGTCATAAATTGAACACACCTATGTAACCAGACTCAGATCAAGAAATAGAACATTATCAAAACTCTAAACTCCTATATTCCCTCTGGCCACCCAGGATAACTGCTATCCTGACTTCTAAGAGCATAGATTAATTTTGCCAGGTTTTTACTTTGTTTAAAGTAGTAGTTTACTTAGTTTATACTCTTTCGTGTCTACCTTCTTTTGCTTAACATTGTCTTTGTAAATTTCACCCATGTTGTTGTTTGTAGTTGTAGATTCATGTTCATTGCTGTAGAATATTCCACTGTGTGAATAATCACATTTTATTTATATCCATGCTACCACTGAATAGCATTTGTAGAATTGCCAGTTTTATTCTACAACAAATAATGCTGTTATGCATATCGTGGTACATATGTGTTAGTAAATGAATATGTGCATTTCTGTTGGGTATATACCTAAGAGTGGAATCTTTGCACCTAAGAGGTTACGTGCATACACAGTTTTAGAGATACTGTCCAACAGATTTCTATAGTGGTTGTACCAATTCAGCCTCTTAACAACAGTGCATGGGGAGTTCAGTCATCCTTGACAACACTTAACTATTTTCTATGTTTTTCATTTTAGCCATTCTGGTGGGCATTAGATTATGGCTTTAACCTGCATTTCCCTGATCAGTAATAAAAATGAGCATATTTCCTATGTTTATTAGGCATTTAGATAACTTTTTTAAAAAGTGTGGGACAATCTGAAAAGTCAAAGCATGGAACAAAAGTATCTCTGATAACCACCCAGATCTGTGCAGATGTGCTACCAGACATGCTTTAAGATGCTGTCACTCCTCTGTCACCTTAGTATGAAGCACAGGGATTAGCACTCATCTTAAGTCCACATTTCAGAGACTAGCCCAGCCACCAGCTACCCTGCCACACACCCCATGAAGGCTGCCCCTGAAGCCCTTTGATCCTACTACCGAAGGACTTTTCCCTTTTTCTTTTCATTGTACACAGTGCCATATAACAATATAGATGTATTTATCCTTAGTGAAATGAAATGAAACCCAGGAAACATTTTCTTGGCTTTCAATTTGTTCGTTCCCAAGGTTACTGAGCACCTACTATATGCCAGGTGTCTTCATTCTGGAAGATAAAAAATAAATAATACAAGGTCTTCCTCCCAAGAAGCTCACAATATTGTGGGGAAAATAAAAAAGTAAATAGTTAATTCCAAGATAACATAGTGGTCGTGAGAAGAAGGTTTGCATAGTGTTAGTGGGGAAAGAGATCTACCTAGTGGCTGAGAAGGAGCCCAGGCAGGCTGAGAAGTCTTGGGAAAGGCTTCCAAAAAGAGGTAACGCCTTCAAGTCTATTTTTTCCTATCATCTGCAAAGGGGGTATGTTGGAAAAAGTTAGGAATTCGCAAAACTCTACCATACGTGAGAGCGGAAAGAAAAGATTTCCAATTTTCCATTCTGTTTAAATACCCCACGCTGTTATTCCTAGGGTCCTTATGACTCATATTAATGAACATTTTTTGCCTCTCAATTTGAACATGAACTCAATGAAAGTTAATTAAAATGATGTAAAATGTGACCTTGTGTGAATTAATTAGCGTTAGTACAAATGAGATTTTTTTTCCCTTGTCTTTCCAATTACTCACCTGCGGAAACCCAGGAAAACATTTGCCATCCCCTGGCAAAGCACTGTCAGGACTCGTGGCTTCCAACATCTTTCTCCTCTTACAGCCCTAAGAGCGGGCAGCCGGCCAGTCGCAGGTAGGCGCGCGGATGTGCTCTGCTGTGATTCAGCGAGACTCCCTCTGACAGGTGACGGGCTAAGACCAATGGAATCATGAGTAAGGGAAGAGGGACAGAGCAAATTACGAACCAGGCTGGGGGTGTGAGCCGAGAGCTGAGCTAGAAAGCTGACTGAGTCCCTAAGGGGTTCTGTGAATTAGAAACGCTTCCTGTGCTCCTCTCAAAGAGCGTATGACAAAATATCAGTTCAGTCATTTGGAATGCATTTGGCTGCAAGTAATGGAAACCCTAATTCATCCTGATTTGTACAATTAGCTGGTTTGTTATCTCAAATAATAAGAAGTCCAGAGGGATGACAGTTCCAGGGTTGATTAATTCACCAGCTCACCAATGTCTCAAAATGCAAAAATGCAAGTTATTTTCATCTTTCTGCTCTGCCACCCTAAATGCCCCTAAGGGATCCAAGGTGACTGCTTTGGTTTCAGGAACAACAGACAGAGAGTCCAAGTCCAAAGACAGAAAAGCAAACATTCTTATTTTGCTTTTTGTTGTTGTTTTGGTTTGGTTTGGTTTGGGGTTTTTTTGTTTGTTTGGTTGGTTGGTTGGTTTTTGTTTGAGCAAGGAAAACTTTCCCAGAAGCCCCATTAGCAGATTTCTCTCTTAGTTCCATTGGCCCAGATTGCATCACATTTGGCTTAGACCATGAACTCTCACCCCACGTAGCAGAGCAGCCTGGCTTCCCTGAAGAACTTGATAATCTGGACTCAGACGAACAGAATCAGAGTTCTATCAATAAGGAAATGGGTGGATCCAGATGGGAAGGCAACAAGCTTGTCCATGTTAAATAAGAGTTCTCTGCTTTCCCTGCTTGGACTTGAGAGGCACAGCCTTGGGAATTTGGGGATGTCCCTTTGATTATCTCATTTCTTCTCCTCGGTAGCAGGTAGTCAACGGAATCACATCAGAGAAATGAGCAAAATGTGTTTTTATTACAGATGTATTACAGTGAGCATATTGGGAACGGATCATATATGAGAAGGTAGGGAGCCCTTAGCAAATCGTGGGGTGCCCAAAGCCACCTCTGAGGGGGGAGCCTTTCTGTGTCCTTTCTCTGCCCCACAGCCCACCCGAGAGATCCCATATTTCCATATCCTCCTCTCTGCCCCACCAAAGCAGCAAACGTATTCACACTAGATTTTCCTGACCAATGAGCATGGGATAGGGATTGAAAAAATAGACTTTGAACCCCAGCTCTGTCTTCTTCTAGATTTTTAACCATTTTGAGCCTCAATTTCCTCACCTACGAAGTGAGAATAATGGTATGACTCAACAGGTTGTTGCCACTGTGATTATTGGTATTAATTGGATTAGAGCAAGCTAACTACGAACAACGTTCAAATCTCAGTGGCTTAACAAAAGTTTACTTCTCACTCACACAGAGTCCAGAGTAGATGATGCTGATCAGCTCTCCTGGGGACCCAAGGACTCAAGGATCCTGCTCTTCCTCTGTGGCACCATTGTCTTCAACACGGGGACTGTCAGGTGGCCGAAGGAAAGTCACAGTGCTTTAACTTGGCTTGGAAGCACTTCATTGCTGAGAACTAGACTCACCTAGATGTGAGGGGTCTGGAGTAGAAAACTTCGCTGTGTGCCCAGGTGGAGGTGTGGTGAGCACTCTGCTGTTCTTGGCCACGTTGCTGTTGCTGCTGTTGCCATTGTCCTTATCAACAGCGTGTTGAAAGGGCAGTCATTTTCCAGATGTGACTATGGGCCCTAACAGTTCCTTGGTGTTCACTGCCATAATCCCAGGAAGCCATTTCTGGGAGAGATTATGAAGCTTAAATGCTGGTTTGAGGTGCTGAGGGAACAGACAGTAGTCCCTACTGATGACGGTGGTGATGTCTGGTGACGTCTGCCTGCTCCACGATGCCTAGGACGGTGCTGACACAGCAGGTGCTACCTGGTAGCTGTGAGCTCACCCCTGGCTGAAGCTCCACTCTGTTTCCTCGGGTCTCTTCCCATCTTCATGCTCCCTGGCCCCCTGTCCTTTACTCCCAGCATCCGGAACTCATGCTGCTCTGTCACAGAGCTGCCCTCATGCTCCTGGAAGCTGCTGTGAATTGCGGGTACAGAGAATGGGGAGTGCCTGGAAATGCACGTCTCTCTGAGACAACCCTTAGCAAATGGGTGGAGGGGCTCTTGGTCTCTAGACCCCCCTGTGGGATGAGCTGGCCACCCTGCAAGGGTGGCGCCTTGCTTGACGGTACACCCTTGCCTGGCTCCCTTCCCCTCCCTGTTGCGCTTCCTCACTTCCCTGCAGGGGATACCGCCCAGTGAATCAGTGAATCACTTTCTCACAACTCTTCAGCTCAGAGTCAGCTTTTGGGGGACCAGCCTGAGGCAGGAGGTAAGTGGAAGAATCAGAATTTCAAAGATCCTGGCCCTATTGAACCAAATAACTGAGAGAGGTCTCTGGGTATGTCTTTCTTTGCTACCACCTTGGTGGCATCATCATATCATAGCCCACTGCAGCCTCCAACTCCGGGGCTCAAGCAGTCCTCCTGCTTCAGCCTCCCAAGCAGCTGGGACTACAGGTGTGAGCCACCACCCCTGGCTAATTTTGCTATTTTTTGTAGAGATGGGGTCTCGCTCTTGCTCAGCCTGGTCGTGAACTCCTGAGCTCAAGTGATCTTCTCAGCCTCCCAGTGTGCTAGGATTACGGGTGTGAGCCACCGTGCCTGGCCCCACCTCAGTTTTAACACTCACAAATCAAAAGCCAACTTAGGTATGACATGGGGTGGCTGAGCAGTGTGGGGGCTCACAGACATTCTGCGGCGACTCGTGGGCCTACATCCAGTGCTTCAGAGGTTCTGAGAGCCTGGGCTCAGCCCACTGCCAGCCGGGTCATCTGAAAACTGCAATGAAATCAGCAGAGAGGGTCACATCTGTTAACTGAGTTAGACTCACTTTTCTCAGCAGGATATTTATGTTGACAACAGGTAGAATCCGGATTGCAGAACATGGATTTCCGAAGACTCTTGCATAGGTGATACAGGCTGCCACGGGCGAGGCGCTTTCAGCTTTAGGCTGACTGTGTAAAAACCCAACCTTTCTCTTCTACTCCTTTCTCTTTGGTTTTGATTAGACCTGTCCTTGCCTCTGAACTTCTGATTTCCCTCAAAGATCAGAGCTATATTCAGTAACGACCTCAGAGCGGGTGGACACAAGGCACAACGAGGTACCTTCAAGGCTGTACCTCAAGCCACTGGAGGGGCTGCGCGGCCTTAGTCACAGTGGTGAACAACATAAAGTGCCACCCAGATCTCCCTTCCATAAGGACTTGCTGTCCCCGGGGTGGGGAATGCTGCCAGCATGCAGAGGGCAGCCTTGCTGACGTCACAGCCCTGCCCAAGGGGCACAAACCTAATGACTGACGATGCGGACACAAAGATCCAGCATCTCAGCCCAACTGGGATGACCTCCGAAGAGCGTTCGACCTCCCAAGCCCTGCCCATGGGGTTGGCAGAGGCTGGCTTTGGCTTTGGCTCAATTTCTTTCCCTGCCTACTCCTGCCCCTTCCTTTCACGGGTGTAGACTCCTTCAGCAACATTCTTCACAAAAATCCCCCTCTTAGAGTCTGCTTTCAAGGGCATCGAAGTGGAATAGTCACATTTCCCTCCCTGAACAGCCAGACTCTCCGGAAGCCGTCAGGGTGACAACCACAGTGGTCACTCGGTGCTGGGCTGGGCTTTCCTCCTCCCTTCCAGCCCTCTGGGTCATGTCTGGTCAAGGGCAGGGAGAGGAGGAAGCCTCGAGGGTGCAGTCCGAGGACTGCACGATGACCAGGGCCGCCTATTTTGACGTCTGGTGCACACACAGGGGTAGAGAGGCCTTTGCAGTCTGCACAGGGGGCCAGGACGTTACAGTCTCTGAGCACCCTTCAACCAGAGCAGGGCCATGTCCATTCCAGACCCCATTCCCGAATGCCCCTTCCCCATCCTCACGCCCAGACCCTCCGAAAGTTAGCGAGTACGCAGACTCTCCATTCAGAGTCTGTTTTGGATCCGTGTACTCCGCCATTATCACCACTCACCTGGACAATATACATCTTGCCTCCTGGCAATTCATTGTCACTATAGCCAGAATGATATTTGAATACTTACATTTTTCATTTCTAAGATCTCTCGTTGGTTCTTTTCATAATTGCCAGCTCTTGACTCATAACCCTCTTTTCTCATTTGCTGTATAGACACTCTCCCATATCCCTCCAAGGTATTAAATATACAGATTTTACATTTCAGTTCTTATTAGACTATTAGCTCAGTTTCTTCAGTTATAAGTTCTTTCTTTTGTCGATGCCCTTTTATCGGGTTGGGCGTCCTTAAATGTCTTATGTATTTAGATTGTGCGTAAATCTCCGTGTTTGTGGCTTCTTCTTAAACTGCGGCTTGAGTTTTGGCCTCTTGCAGTGTGGGTGGGAGCTGATGCCTTGGCTTGCACTGTGGGGAAGGTCATACGTGTCCCCAGGCAGGGGCCCCACTATCCCCTCTGCATGTGCCCATTCCTCCTGCTTGTTGTCTGCCACGCAGGGCTCTGCCCTGGTCCTGGCCCCGGCTCTCACACTGACAGGTTCCGGCGACGCAGGAGCACCCTTCCTGCTTAGGAAATCCTTCTGGACAGCAAGACCTGCAGGCTGCCCCCATTTCCCCCTTTATTACACTGATCACAGGAAGGGTTATTAAATATTTACTCTCTCATGGCTGGCCTCGCCTTTTAAACCAAGCAGAGATCAAATCTGTTTGGCCACCATTGTGTACCTAGTTCTTGACACTGTACTTGGCATAAATTTATTTCAAGAAATCATCATCAAATAATGTGTTGTGTATGCTTCCATAACATCCTTCATTTAAAGAAAGGGTTCTTAGCTAGACACGATTTGAAAACAGCTGCTGGAGAGGACACCGTGTCAAATGAGGAGCAAAGGACCTTGTGTTTCCACTTAGACTCTGTGGGCGAAGGAGCCGGTGGGGTTTCCTCAGCACAGACCCCTTGTCTAGAGGAAGCTGCAGCCCTGCTGCTGTGCTGGGCTGACTCTGGAGCCTGACTTCACCTTCCTGAGAGCAGGGAACTCTTTTTCCTCTGAACTCGAAGCCTGCTGCCAGCAGAGAGGCGGGGCCTGTGGAAGCTGCAGCGGGGCCATTATGGGACATTGGAGGAGATTGTTACATTAGCTGCTGGGTCCTGGCGGGGAGGGGGCACAGCAGGCGGGAGGGGAAGGAAGGAGGGAGGGAGGGCTTCATGCTGCGCCATTTTGAGTCATCCGGGGTGCCAGCGCCACCACCCCACCGCAGCAGCACCACTGTGCCATCTGCACCCATCTGCCCATTGCGCTTCACAGTGGCAACAGCTGCAGCTGTGAGAGCTCTTCCAGAAAAGAGAATACTTACGCCACTTGAGGAGGAGTGGGCTTTAGAGATCACAGTACTCTCCCCACCTCATTTTCTAGCTAAGGGACCTGGCCCAGAGTAGAGACAACTGGCCCACGGTCACACAGACAGTCACAGGGGGAGCTGGGGCCAGGGCACAAAGCTCCTGATCCCCACGGCACTGGGACTGCCAAACTGCCCCCATCCCCTTTCACCTTGGCTCTGCTCCATCTTGTCCCCAGTTACTTCTAAAGGACACCGCTGCCCCACCCACCCCCCACACCCCTGCCCCCCACCACATAATTTACTTAATGCTGAGGGGCTTGCCTGAGGCCATCACCTGACCAAAGTCCCCTCTATGGCAGCAAGCAGAATTCCGGAGCTGCAGTGTAAATACCAGGCACTGACTCTGGCCAAAGTATGCACCAACGCAGGCTCCCCGTGCCTCTCCAGAGGCACTGGACATTGCCTGAGCTCCCAGGCTGGCCCTTGTCCCATAAGAACAAGAGCCTGATTCCCGGATTCCAGACTTGATTCCCTGAGATGAGAACACTTCTGAGGCCACTGGACTGTGTGTGGGTGTCATCTGAGCATCTCCAACACAGACTTCTGTCCTTACCTCTTCCACCCTTTTTCTCCCTGTTGCCACAGCCCCTCCCACTTGCCCGCCTCCCCAAACAAGGCAACCACTCCCTCCTTTTGAGCCACCCCCACACCTGGTATTACCCCCACTCTTGTACCCAGCACACTGTATTGCAACGACTTGCTTGTTTCTCTGTCTCTTGGTGTTCCCAGGGAGCACCTTGAGGGCAGAATCTGTCTCCGGCACTTAATGACGCTGGTGTTAAGAGGGTCCTCAGTCATTGCTGGATGGATGGGGTCTGGCCACCTGGGATCCCAGCCCTGTGCAAAGGGAAGGATAGGAAGTAGAGCGAGGCTTCCCAACTCCAAACTGCTCACCCCCACCTCCCACCTTCCACCCCCAGTTGGGGCCAAGGATGGCAAGGGACAGCTGCTCATACCTCGTTATGTCACAATTCTCCAACTAACCAGAGCTTGGCAAGGGCAGATCTCAAGGTGAGTGTGTGGGAAGGAGGACACCCAGAGTGAGGAGGCCCTTGGGGCTTTACTGACCTAGGGATTCCAGGGTGACCTGTTCTTTGCAGAAGCATTTTCTAGAGTGTGTCTTGTGGAACGCTGGACCCGTGGCATGCTATGGGAATAAAAGGCTCCAAGATGGGCCAAATTTGGGAAATGCTGCTTCCCATAAACATCTATCCGTGTTGTAGCTTCAGGGTACACTCTGGCGTGTTAAAGGCGCTGAGCGACCCCACAGTAAGAAACGTGAATTGTAACACGGTAAAAACAAAGCATAAACAACGGGGGATCCCCCTGCGACCCGAAGTCCAGCAGGTGCCGGGCGGGAGGGGCGGCCTCCAGCGTCTGCTGGGGCCTCAGGGCGCCCCAGTCTGTGTTGGGGACCCTGCTTCCCTCCCTCCCGGATTCTGTTTACGCCTATTTGCAACAGTTAAAAAAATCTCATAAATAGTCGGGGCCCAGAGAGGGAACTGGCCAATGAAACACCGAGCTGGAGCATGACGGCATCAGCAAGGCCGCCCATTGGCTGGTTTTCCCTGAGGCGATGGCTGCGGCCCCGCGGGCCCCGCCCCGCCCCGCAGGTGAGCGCCGGCCCCGCGGGCCAGTCCAGGTGCTCTCGGCGCGCGGACGCGGTCGCTGCGGCCCTCCCGGGCTTGGCGGCTGCTGTCCGCACGCCTGTTGCGGAGGATCCCGCCTCCGAGCGGCCTCGAGCTGCCGGGATCCTGGGCGGGAGACCGCCAGATGCCACTGTGTTTCACCACGGTGTTTTTTTTTTTTTTAATCATGTTTTTGCTCATCTGGGGCAAGGATGCTCGAATGTTCTCGTGTTTGAGGCGCATTAGCTCTTCCTTCAAAGTCAGTGCACGTCCCCCTTGCACTTGCAGCCCACTCTGCTTGCTCCAGCCCACATTAATTCCCCCTTAACGTCTAAAATTCTCAGCGCCCATCGTTTGGTACTTGCTGCAAATGTACTGTGGTGCAAAGCCGCATCCACTCCTCCTTTCTGCCATTAGACAAAACTCCTGGGTTTTAGCTGAGCAGTGGCTCTTGGAATCAAGACTACATTCCCAATTCCCTTGCAACTAGATGTGACTAAGTTCTGGCCAATGGGATGTTCATGTTCTACTTCCAGAAAGTGTGCCTGAATTAGGTAGGGAAGGTGCCTTTCTAAGTCCCTTCCTCTCTGCAGCTGGCTGGAATGGAGACATGATATCTGGAGCTCAAACAGCCAACTTGGACCATGAGGTAGCACATTAAGGATTGTGGAGCAGCAAGATGGAAGGACCTAGGTCCCCGATGATTTTGGAGATGCTACACCAGCTCGGGACTGCCTGCCTCTAAACATACATTCTTATGTGTTATCGTGTTTGGGGTCAGGGGGCTATATGATTGTATTAGTCAAGGCTCTCCAAAGAAACAGAACTAACAAGATATAGGTAGACATGAGATACATATCTTTATGTATGTGTATACATTATATATGTGTGTGCCCATACACACATGCCCACACAGAGAGAGAGAGAGAGAGAGAGAGAGAGAGAGAGAGTGGTCTTAAGACAGTGCCTCATGCAGTTGTGGGACTGGCAAGTTCCAAATCTGCAGAAAAGTTGATGTTGGAGCTGAAGTTTGAAGGAGTTTGGAGGCAGAATTCCCTCTTCCTTAGGGGACCTCAGTCTTTTCTTTTAAGGCCTTCAACAGATTGAATGAGGCCCACCCACATTATGAAGGTCAATCTGCTTTATGAAAAGTCTGCTGATTTAAATGTTAATCTCATCTAAAAAAAAAAATCTCTGCAGCAACTTCAAGATTGGTGTTTGACCAAAACCTGGGTACCATAGCTGTTATGGACGAAATTTGGCCTCCTCCAAATTCTTATGTTGAAGCCCTAAGATCTGGTACCTCAGAATGTGACTATATTTGTAGAGAGGGCCTTTCCAAGAAGTGATCAAGTTGAAACGAGGTTGGTAAGGTGGGACCTATTCCAATCTGACTGATGTCCTTGTAATACCAGACGATGAGGGTGCACAGAGAGACACCAGGGGCGCCTGGGCTCAAAAGGACAACCACATAAAGAGGCAACAATGGGCCGGGCGCGGTGGCTCACGCCTGTAATCCTAGCTCTCTGGGAGGCCGAGGTGGGCGGATCGTTCTGAGCTCGAGAGTTCGAGACCAGCCTGAGCAAGAGCGAGACCTCATCTCTACCAAAAAATAGAAAGAAATTAATTGGACAGCTAAAAATACATATAGCAAAAATTAGCCGGGCATGGTGGCACATGCCTGTAGTCCCAGCTACTTGGGAGGCTGAGGCAGGAGGATCGCTTGAGCCCAGGAGTTTGAGGTTGCTGTGAGCTAGGCTGATGCCACGGCACTGGCCCCAGGCAAGAAAGTGAGACTCTGCCTCAAAAAAAAAAAAAAAATAGATAATGTGCTTTTTCCACGTGCTCTCAGGCAACAATCCTTGTGATTTGACACTTTCCAAATACGTTAAGGAGGTCGTGCCAATCAACTTCAGAAGGGGCAGACAGGATACAATTCCCTCTTGAGGGCAGGCAACAGCCACCACTGCCTCATACTGCACGGTTCTTCGAGTAGACTGGAATGAGCTCATAAAATTACATAAAAGCAATGCAACTTAGGAATTGTAGTATTATAGAATCTATAGGGCCGAAGAAGTTTTAATCATCCATTCTCCAACACTCTATTTTCTTTTTTAATTTCTTTGTTTTAATCAAAGTATTACATGCCCATCATTTAAAGTAAAACAAGAACAAAACCAAAAAACCCCTAGCATTCCTTGCCCCTCGTCTCTTCCTTCCCCCTGCTTTGGCTATTTCTTCTATTTGCTTCTTTCCGCCAGTGAAAAGAAAATCATAATCTCTGGGCCACCCTCCCGCCCCAACTCCTTATGCAAAAGGGAAGGCGAAGGCCTCAGACCCCTGCGAAGAGCTGGCCCCGCAGATCATCCACTGAGAAAATTCCTTGCTGACCTCCCATAAGCAAGGACATGAGAATCGTACCTATGTCCAGCACCTAAAACTAAGGTCTGTTGGATTCCGCACTAATAATGAATACAAGTTTATGTTTCCAGGTAACCGAAGGGCAGACAGGATGGGGTCAGACCTTCTTTCACCTACCGAGGGGCCCCTACATAACTAACGCTTCCTTCACTCCCTTTCTCTCTTTAGACGCTCCCCTGAGCTTACGTAAAACATAGACGTCCAGGGCCTCATAAGGATGTGACCATTGGGTCTGTGGCCACATCACCCTAAATGCTCTGATGTTGTCTGATGTCCTTAGAGTTAAGCAGGCTCAGGCCTGGTCAGTACTTGGATGGGAGACCACCTGGGAATACTGGGTGCTGTAGGCTTTTTTAAAAAACAATAGAAAAAGAAAGGAAGGAATGCAACCACTTGCCTCACCACTGGGCCTCCTGCCTTTTTCTTTCTCTATGCCTTTAAATGCTGAAGCTTCCAAGTCCCCTTCAGAAAAACAACCCCAGTTCTGTCTGGTTTTTGTTTTACTGGGGCATCCTCAATTTTGGTTTAATAAACCTCCATTGATTGAGATTTTTGCCTCAGTCACTTTTTGGGTCGCTGCTCCTGATGAGCCGTGCTCCGTGTGGTCTCCTGATCCATCCATTTGGGGCCCGTCTATTGGCTTCTCTTTGCGGTTAATGAGAATTTTTTGTTTGTTTGTGTGTTTGTGTGTTCTTTTGAGATGAGGACTTATTATCAAAACTGCAAGAGAGTTTCGGCCTAGATCTAGTTTCTTGCCTCTCAAGGATCCAATTATCTGGGGGGGAGGGGGAAGAAAAAGGATCCAATTATTAGAGAATGAGGATTGCCAAGGAAGAAAGGAATTTTAGTGCCAGTGACACCCATCGAGAACAGGAGTAATAGTCTCAAACCCTCTAGCCCACCGCAGGGATCGGGGGCTTTTTAAGGAGGGGCCTCATGCACTGGGGCAAGTCCTAGGGGGTGGTGATTCTTGGCATCAGGAATCTTGTTGAGGGGACTTCAGAATCTCAACTCTTTTGTCTTGTAAACATTCTGCCATTTCTGGCAAACAACTCAAAAAGTTCAAGTAGTTAGTTAAGGAAGGAGATTATAAAAAATACATAGAGGGGCCGGGCGCGGTGGCTCACGCCTGTAATCCTAGCACTCTGGGAGGCCGAGGTGGGCGGATCGTTCTGAGCTCAGGAGTTCGAGACCAGCCTGAGCAAGAGCGAGACCCCATCTCTACCAAAAATAGAAAGATATTAATTGGACAACTAAAAATATATATAGAAAAAATTAGCCGGGCATGGTGGCACATGCCTGTAGTCCCAGCTACTTGGGAGGCTGAGACAGTAGGATTGCTTGAGCCCAGGAGTTTGAGGTTGCTGTGAGCTAGGCTGACGCCACGGCACTCGCCCCAGGAAAGAGAGTGAGACTCTGTCTCAAAAAAAAAAAAAAAAAAAAAAGAATATAGGTAGGTATAACAATGTTCAGTGAGGCATTTTTTTCTAACAGTGAAAAAGTGAGAAACCCTAAGTATCCATCAACAAGGGAATAATTAAGTAAATTATGGCAAGCTGTGAACTCTGCAAGAGCAGGCATTTCGTCTTGTTCTAGGTGCTGTTTATGATAATCTCTCACAAAATGTGTTGCAGAATAAAGGACTACATCCACATTTTAGAAGACCTTTCCACACTATTTGAAAGAATCAAGCAGGTCTTGAGGCGGAAGGGCATCTACAATCTGTGATTTATTGCTGAGTGAATAAAGCAAGATGCAGAATAACGATAGTATGATCCCATTTTTGTAAATAAAACGTGTATGTGTATCTCATAGGCATAGACAAAGGCTGTGAAAGATACATACCAAGTTGTTAATACTCACTACCCTTAGGAATTAAGGGCAGAGAAGGTGGAGGACTTTCATTTTCCACTCAATGCCACTCTTCTGTACAACTTGAGTTTTGTTTTTCAGTATTTTAGTAGGTACGTTTGAAATTTACAATTGTTTTAAGTCCAAAGTAGAAAGAATGGTGCATCCACAGATGGAATGCTATACAGGCCATGAAAAATCATGCCATGGAAGAGTTAATAACATAGGAAAACATATAATATGCTAAATGAAAAATTTACTGTCACCACACAGTAAATAAGTACAGTCTGCCCACCATTTCTATATGGATAATATGTATCAACAAAAGGACAAGAAAATGGATATTCAATGTTAACATGATTATCTCTGAGTAGTGGGGCTATGATAGCTTTTTTCCTCTTTTTCCAAATTTATTATATTAAATGTATTCTGTTTTGGATCAGAAAAAAAATTAGAGACAGGCATTACAGAATAATACATGAATCCTTATAGAAACAAACAATTAAGACAGACTGTAGCATTAAACAATGTAAAATGGGAACTTCTGATTAAAAGAATATAATTATGTATAAAATGTATAAAGCAATAAAATCACCTTGCTGTAATAAGAAATGGCCTCTTTATATTTGTCGATTATGTCTTCAGGGCTAAGACAGTTCTTAGCACGTCCAATTTCAGCACTGGTGTCGGGATTTATGCCATTGGTAGTGAGCGCACCTGCAAACCAAGCAGAAGGAAAGAAATAATCTTTTGCTTTTTCTGTCTTATTTCTTTGTTAGTTTAAAGAGGGACACAAATAAGATAAAACTTAAACATGCCCTACTGAAATTTAAATAATGAAACAATGTTTAGTCTTCACAGCTTATATACTTCCAATAATAGTCTTACCATCAAAGCATTGCATTAAATGTTAATTAACTCAGAATAAGGTTTCCTCCCTGTTGAAATTTTTTATTAAAGAACGTGAAATGCATGGCATAAAAGTAACATATTGATAAAAACTAGCTTAGTTGTCTTGAAGACAATGGCAAAGTCAGCATGCATTCTCTCACAGCTTGAAGTTCTTAATGCTAGCAAGGGACCACCATGTGTCCTTGAAGAAGATGAACTATGAAAGCATTTTCTGAACTGTACAACATTAACAAAACAACTTATCAACACAAGTATCCTTTCCCTGGCTGTCATTTTCTATTTCTGACCGACTCCTATCTATAATCTATTAAGTGATTAGGAATCACTTAATTCCCTAGCCACCAAACCCAAACAGGGGAGAGTTTTGGAGAAACTTCCATTTACAGAATATAACCAACTACAAAGAGAAGACTGGCAGGGAAAAAAAAATGATGAAATATTCTTTAATTTCATAGAACACTCAAAAAAAATATTCTCCTAAACTTCAATCACAAGAAAAGCTGGGATTCTCCTAAACCTCTTATTTATCTCACAGACAGTAGGCATCTCCCACAAACCTGTTTCCCCCATGCCTGCTGGGAGGCTCAGGGACCCCTTTGCTGCCCGTCTGTATAACTGCACACAGCCAAGGGCATGCATCTCACACTGCCCTCAACACTGTGCAAGCGCATTTCTTACTTTTGTTTTCTATCTTGGTCCAATTTTCTAACCTGCTTATTTTGTATTCTCCAATTCTGTGAGCTGCCTCAAATGCCTTTTGGAATAAGACGGAAGAACAATAAATAGATAACTGGATAGATCAATGGACGAACAGGCAGAGAAACTCTAAGAAAAGGGGAACAAAGAATTTCATATGCAAAATCCTCTTCTTGTATGGGAAGAAAGAACTATAATAGAGAACTGTGAAGAGGCAGGTGGTTTAGGATTTTGTTTCCTGCAGATTTTGTGAAGATCACAGCAAGAGGATGGGAGAGAAGAACTATAAATAGTAATGGAAAAGGGCATGCTTGGAAAAAATATCTAAAACATGTACTTTTTAAAGAACAGATTCAAATCCACAAGACCCAATGACAGAACCTTGGGAATTACAGAATTGAGAATTCCATCTCCAAGCAACAAGATATCCCTTTGGAGGAGTGAGAGTTTACACAGGGTTGTTACAATGCCATCACACCAAAAGCAGCATTTTTTCCGCTTAGGGGAAATTGGGCCCTATGCCAAGAACTTCCTTGTGTGTTCTCATCTACAACCCACAGCAACTCTATGAGAGAAGTACTCTTAGTGTACTCCATTTCTGCAAGTGAGGTGACAGACCCTAAAGAGGAAGTATTCTTATTAGTTCTCAAGATTGCAGAGCTGGTGATTCCAGAGTAGGCGTCAATCTTGGGCCTACGTTCTTAACCACAGTACCGTCGTGCTTTGTGTGTTTGTGCTTCTCATGCTTACAATACATTGTTTGGGGCATAAATTAATATTTAATAAATAGCATAGGGTCTTGATTTATTTCATTAGCTCTAACAAATCATCTGTACATTGTTGAGTTTTACTCTTTTTTTCCATTAGATAAAGGAAAGAAAAGATAACCGGGGGTAAGAATGAGGTGGGCTTTTCACTCTTAGTATGGTACCTCATCTTTTTCAAGAAGTACATGATCAAAGCATTAGGAGGGAAGTCCCCAACCATGGAGAAGAAGCAAATGTTCCCTCCATCTTTTAAAGAACACCCCTCTAGTCCTGAGGGCTCATCTCCTGATCAACTTAACTCCAATACCAAGGCTAGAGGAAAACATTCTACATGGAGTCACAAAAAACAATATGATCTGTGGGAGGGTAAAAAGAGCACAGCTCATGAGAGAGATCAGTGAGTCAGACTTATTTAATATCTCTCAAGAAAAGAATAACAAGCTCTAAAAATACTAGTGTACAGTAGATTTGATCTTTCTTGACATCGATAAAGTTTTGACATCCACACGTAACATTACTGTGAACTAGTGAAACAAAGAGTCATCAAGACCCGCAGCCTTCAGATGACAGGCAGGAAAATCAATGGCACAGGCATATGAAAACCCAGACTAGAGGAAAGAAAAAAAAAAAGCATAGTTAAGAAGACGTAGGGGAGAAAAGATTGAAAAAGACACCATCACAAAGGTTCTCAAGTATCAATCCAACAATAGTATAATCATTCATTCGAGAAATAGTTACTGAGTTCCTATTATTTGCAAGATTGTATCCAAGGCAAAAACTGGAAACTCAGACAAAACAGAGCAGAAAAAAAGAGGGAATAAAGCAGAGATCAACGAGGCTGGAGAGAGAAAAGCAAACCATACAGAGAAGAACAAAAAGGGCTTAGATAAGGCAAGTATCAGTGTGGCAATAATGACTAACAGGCTAGCACCAGCCTGGGTCACTTGTCTGCTATCCGATTAAAAACCAAAACCAAAAACCCTGACACATGGATACTACTGGCCTTATTTTGCAGAGGAATAGCAGGAAGACAATGCATCCATAGCCTAGATGTTAAACTGGCCAGTGTATGACAAAGTCCTCCAGCAGCAGGATACTGCACCTGAAATGACTGAGGCTAAGATGGACTTTTTAATAATGATCCCGGGACACTAGGATGGCCATTTGGAAAAAGACAAAATCAGTCCCACGTCTCACACCAAACACAAGAATAAACTCTAAATGGATCTGGGATCTCAATGTAAAACAGAAAACCATAAAAGAAGTTCAAAAAACATGGGTAAATTCCTCTAAAACCTGGTTAAAAGGCTATCACTCAAATCCAAATGGAATTTTAAAAAACTGATATATTCAATTATATAAACATACAGCAAAAAATACTATAAACAAAGTGAAAACATATATGACAACCTAAGAGAAAATTTTTGCAACACATTTCAAAAGGTTAATATTCCTTATATTTAAAGAGGTAATAAAAATTGAAAGAAAAAAACTAAATATCCAATGGGGAAAAAAAAGCAAAAGATGTGAGCAGACAATTCATAAAATAAAAATATAAAAATGGCCCTTAAACATTTAAATAGATGTTCAACTTCACTAATAGTAAGATATACTATTTCTCACACATCTAGTTGGCAAAATTTTAAAAGCTTGACAACACACCATGTTGGCGAACCTATGGATAAAGCACTCTCGTGCACTGCTACTGTGAATGCAAAATGGTGCAACCTTTAAGAATTTGGCAAAATATTTCTACCTTTTGGGGGCATAGGAAAAAAATAATTTGGTAAAATCTAATAAAACTATGTTATATGTTTACCTTTGACTTCTAGGAATTTATGCTGAAGAGATACCCTCAATACAAAAATACACAACTACAAGATTTTTACTGCTGCATTAGTTGTAATTGCCAAATATCAGAAACAACCAAAATGTGCATACATAGAATACAGGTAAAATAAAATATGGTATGTGCACACAGTGTGCTATGCAGCTGTGAAAATAAACAAGGAAGATCTCCATAAGCTGATGTTAGCAACCAAAACAAAAAGCCAAGTACGAAAGAATATACATAATATCCTACCTGTTGCACAAGAAAGAGAAATAAGAACAACTAAGAACATTAATCTGGTTGAAGGAGAAACTAGAACAAATGAACTTGGTTACCGATATGGGCAGATAGAAATGAGGTGGGAAGAACAAGAGAGGAAATGGCACTTCTCTGGATGTACCTTTTATGTAGTTTTGACTTCTGGAACCACGTTGATGCCTTACATAGTTTAAAAAAGATCAGTAAAGATGGGGGAACTCATTAATGGAACACAACCAGAAACCAAGAACTACATTTCAAATAAAGAACATAGGCACATTGTCAAGAAGCATTAAAGAACAAATCTGAGTAACTTCTAATTACAGCACCTGTGTATTTATCCTCAAGACAAAAGAACCACAAACAATTCTTGAATTCTCTTTGTAGAGGTTTGTTTTTACAGTTTTATTACTTAGCAATTCCAAAACCACTTTCTACATATTGTAGGCCTGAGAAAATGAATAAACATATTGATGACATTGGGAGTCAGATTTCTCACTGTTGGAGAAGGAAAACGTAAACATCAAACAGGGTAAGACTAAAAAGAACCCTGGAATTTGGGTTGGAATTGGAGAAATCACTATGAAGTTTAGGTAACAGTAGAACTTCTCAAAGGGCCTAAAAGCAATGAACCTCAGTAGCAGTGAACACGTTTACTGCCCAGATCTTGATTTCTAAATAGCATTCTCCAACAAAATAAATTAAAACTCCTTGGAGAAATGTTTGATTCCAGAGCCAAGACAGAGAAAGTACAAAATGAACCTAAAATATCTTAAGCCAGAAAGCAGTGTTCAAAAAAATTACTGGGGAACATGTCAAAAGGATACAGGAGCCAGCTTGAAGGGCTTCCATTGGCCAAATCTTGCAAATGAGCTAAAAAATAAAGAATGATAGCAACGCATTAGAACCCACTGAAAAAAATAATTATCCGTAAGTCCACAATAATAATGGATGGATAGAAGGAAGCACAGAGAAAAGAAAAGAAAGCTCCTCCTTATATTAGAAAGCTAACTAATAAATGTGTCAGGAATGATGAAGTTTGAAAATCACCATTTGGCAGCCATCAAAGTAGTAATAACTGACTCAGGTAAAATTTTTCACTGAATGTCAGAACTAGTGGGTAAAAGTTTGTGAGGAACAAGATATTTACACAGTGTCAAAGTATTTTCCCACAAATTACTTATTCATTACATAGAGAAAAATAGTAACTTTTTTTTTTTTTTGAGACAGAGTCTTATTCTGTTGCCCAAGCTAGAGTGCCATGGTGTCATCCTAGCTCACAGCAACCTCAAACGCCTGGGCTCAAGCGATCCTCCTGCCTCAGCCTCCCGAGTAGCTGGGACTACAGGCGTGAGTCATCATGTCCAGCTAAGTTTTTCTATATATTTTTAGTTGTCCAGCTAATTTCTTTCTATTTTTAGTAGGGACAGGGTCTCAAACTCCTAAGCTCAAATGATCTTCCCGCCTTGGCCTCCCAGAGTGCTAGGATTACAGGCGTGAGCCACCGCGCCCAGCCCAGCCGAGAAAAAGAGTAACTTTACAGTGGAAAACCCTATTGGACTATATTTTAACCAATGATCAAAGTCATCATTACCAATAATGGGACAAGTCAACACCATAAGCCTCCTGATTTAATGCATGATAAATCATTTATTCCACCTCTCTCCTCACCTTGCCAAAATGTATAACCTCATAATCACAAAGCAACCTCAGGCAAACTTAAATTGAGAACGTTCTACAGAATAAATGTCCTGTATTCTTCAGAAATATCAATTACCATAAAAAAGAAAGACAGGCTGAGAAACTAGCCCAGATTAAACGATACTAAGCGACATGGAACTAATGCAATGCATGGTCCTGGACTGGATCCTGGCTCAGGAAATATAACTGCTGTATCGAGACAGCTGGTAGAATGTAAATAAGGTCTGAAGAGTAGATAAAGGTATTGCATCAGTGTTAAACTTCCTGATTTTAATCACTATCCTGTTTATATGAATGACTTTGTCCTTAGGAAATGCACACTGAGGTATTCAGGGCAGGGTTATCAGGTCTGCAACTCACTTTCAAATGGCTCAAAAAAAAATATGTATACACATAGAGATCAAATAATAAAGAAGATGATAACAACTGGTGAATCTGGATGAACAGCATATCAGAGTTTTTTGTACCACTCTTGAAACTTGAACTGTTTTTAAAATTTGTAAGTTTTAAAATACTTCAAAATCAACAGTTAAAAAAATTAGAATTCTGGTAAACTCACTAAATTACAAAAGAAGTCTATTGAAAACAGGATGTATTTCAGAAAAGAGTACTAAAACATATGCAATTAGGAATATAAATGAAATGAAAATGAAAGTAGAGAAGACAAATTATAAACTAAAATCATAGACTGTGAGTGGAATGATTCATTCATCCACTCATAACACCCACTGTAGCTCCTCTGTGCCAAGTACTGGGCTGGGCGGTGGGAGTGTACTATCACAGCAGTATGTGCAGTAATTAAAAGGTCACCATCAGGGAACCATGATAAAAGGAACACAAGAGTCAAGCCATCCTTTGGCTTTACTGACAGCTGCCGGACCCTTACTAAAGAACCAAGTCTAATATAAGGGTCTGATTTTTTCCCCCAAGGAAACAAAAACCCTGGAATGAGACTGGAGATATATCATCAAAAGAATTAAAGAGAAATTCACACAGGAAGAAATACTGAAGGAGTTGTGGTTTTTAAGCAAGCTGAAAGAAGACAAAGGAAACACAACAAAAATCCCAGAGCAAAAATAAAATAACAACAGAAGATTTAAACAGCAAGTAGACCTAACAGACATCACAGAGCACTCCACCAAACAACAGAATATGCATGTGCATGTGGAATATTCTCCAGGATAGACCATATGCTAAGCCATAAAACATGTCTCAATAAATTTAAATGAACCGAAATCATAGAAATATGTTCTCTATCCACAAATGAATTATATTAGAAGTCAACAACCAAAGGAAATTTGGAAATTCACAAATACTTGGAAATTAAACAGCACACACCTAAATAACCAGTGAGTCAAAAAAGAAAACACAGGAGAAATCAGAAAATACTTTGAGCTGAATGAAAAACACAATATTCCAAAAATGAGATGCTGTGAAAGCAGTGCTTGGAGGGAAATTTATAACTATAAATACCCATTTTTTTAAAACAGAAAGAAAAAAGATCTCAACAACCTAAGAAACTAGAAAAAGAGCAAACTAAATTCAAAGCAAGCAGAAGGAAAGAAATAATAAAGATTAGAGTGGAAATAAATAGATAATTGAAAAACAATAGAGAAAAATAAACAAAATGAAAAACGTTGGTTCTTTAAAACAATCAAAAAAATTGACAAACTGGCCAAGAAAAAAGAGAGAAGACTCAAATTATTAATACTAAAATCAGAGCTTAATGAGCAGACATTACTACTCACCTTACAGGAAAAAAAGGATTATGAGAGAATACGATGAATACATAACATAGATGAGATGGGCAACTTCCTAGAAAGACACAAACTATCAAACTCAACTCAAGAAGAAATAGAAAATCTGAATAGACCCATAATGAGTAAAGAGATTGAATCGATAATCAAAAAATTTCCCAGAAAGAAAAGCCCAGGTACAAATGGCTTTAGTGGTAAATTCTACCAAACATTTAAAGACAAATCAGGCCAGGCGCGGTGGTTCTTGCCTGTAATCCTAGCACTCTGGGAGGCCGAAGCGGGCGGATTGTTTGAGCTCAGGAGCTCAAAACCAGCCTGAACAAGAGCGAGACCCCATCTCTACTAAAAAAAAATAGAAAGAAATTAGCTGGACAACTAAAATAATATAGAAAAAATTAGCCGGGCATGGTGGCACATGCCTGTAGTCCCAGCTACTCGGGAGGCTGAGGCAGTAGGATCACTAGAGCCCAGGAGTTTGAGGTCACTGTGAGCGAGGCTGATGCCAGGGCACTCTAGCCAGGGCAACAGAATGAGACTCTGTCTCAAAAAAATAAAAAAATAAAGACAAATGAATACCAATTCTTCACAAACTCTTTCAAAAAACAAAAGGAAGGAACACTAACCAACTCATTCTATGAGGTCAATGTTGTCCTTATACCAAAACCAAGAAAAGACATTCAAGCAAAAAAATCTACAGACCAATATCTCTCATGAATATAGATGCAAACATCCTCAACAACATACTAGCAAACTAAATCCAGCAAGATATAAAAGAATTATACAACATGATCACATGAGATTTATCTAGAGAACGTAAAGTTGGTTTAACATCTGAAAATTAATTAGTGTAATATACATATGAGTAATACAAAGGACAAAAACCACACGCTCATCTCAAAAGATACAGAAAAAGCATTTGACAAATTCAATATCTTCATGATACAAACACTCAACAAACTAGGAATAGAAAGGAATGCTCTCAATCTGATAAAGGACATCTACCAAAAACCCACAGCTAACATCATGCTTAATGGTAAAAGACTAAATGCTTCCCCCTAAAATCAAGAACTAGACAAAACATCCAAATTAGAAAGGAAAAAGTAAAACTACCTCTATATTCAGATGACATGATCTTGCATATAGAAAATCCTAAAAAGTCCACCGAAAAACTGTTAAAGCTAATAAATAAGTTTAGCAAAGTTACAGGAAAAAGATCAATATACAAAAAAATCAATTATATTTCTACACACTTGTAATGAATCATCTGAAAATAAAATCAAGAAAACAATTTCATTCACAATAGCGTCAAAAAGAATAAAATATTTAAGAATAAATTTAAACCCAAAAAAGTATAAAATGATAATTTGAAAACTCAAAACATTCGCTGAAAAAATTAAAGAAGATAAATAAATGGAAAGAGATCCCATATCCATGGACTGCAAGGTATAACATTATTAAAATAGCAATATTCCCCAAAGTGATCTACAGATTCAACATAATCTATCAAAATTCCAGTTGCATTCTTTGCAGAAATTGACTATCTGGTCCAAAAATTCCTGTGGATATTCAAGAGATCCAGAATAACCAAAACCATCTTGAGAAAAAATCTTGGAGGATTTATACTTCCTGATTTCAAATTTTACTACAATTTATGGGAGTGGGGGAGCATAGGTAATTTTAAAATACATTTATTTGTTTATCTTTATTTTCTAAGTTCTGTACAATGAATATGACTTCTACAATAAGGAAAAACTAAGAGCTTTTTTAAGTATGCAGACCTACTCCTTTAAAAAATGTTTTAATTCTAAAGAGGTAAACAAATATCTGGTGAAAAATAACTGATAAATAAGAGTGGATTTAAGCTTTTCATAAATTTTGGCAACAGTATCTGTTATTTGTTTCAAAACAGCAATGATTTTAGTTCCTAGGGAAATTTATGTAACATACTAAAATAAATTCATTTTTTAAAACTCTAGCTAAATAATGAAAATTCAAGAAACAAAGAAAATTGCATTTGACAGCCAACTTTAAATACGCGAAGAGGAAAGGCCTAGAAATCACAGTTCCTATTAACTCTGACACTCAGTCAATATAATAAAAGGAAAATCTTTACCTAGGAGACAGTGGAATTCTGTGCATAATGCAGGATAAACTCAGTCCAAACTGCACTAGATACAGTCATAATTTTTTAAATAGAATTCTAAAGTTAAAACATTGTTGAAAAGCTACAAAATGCTCCAAAAGATAGAAATATATATATACGCACATACATACACACACACATAAACACATATACATATAGAAGACTGTTCCCATGTCACGTGCTAACTTATTTTTCTTTACTCATGGCACTAATTACTTTAACAGAGGTAAAATATTTTAATTATAACAAGTAATCATTATTATACTTTGCTTGTCAAATCTAGTTAATAAATTTACTCTGTTGTGTAACTATAACATATCTATAAACTTAATGAAAACATCTTTGGTTTGTGGAACTGTTGTCAAAACCCCAGGCTTGGGCCGGGCGCGGTGGCTCAAGCCTGTAATCCTAGCACTCTGGGAGGCCAAAGCAGGAGGATCGTTTGAACTCAGGAGTTTGAGATCAGTCTGAGCAAGAGCGAGACCCTGTCTCTACTAAAAATAGAAAGAAATTAGCTGGACAACTAAAAATATAGAAAAAAATTAGCTGGGCACGGTGGCACATGCCTGTTGTAGTCCCAGCTACTTGGGAGGTTGAGGCAGAAGGATCACTGAAGTCCAGGAGTTTGAGGTTGCTGTGAGCTAGGCAGATGCCACGGCACTCTTTCCTGGGCAACAGAGTGAGACTCTGTCTCGAAAAAAAAAAAAAAAAAACAGGCTTTTTTAATAGATCTGAGAGGTAATTCTATATTATCTTTTCCTGCTAGTTTTTTTTTTTTTTCTCTCATTAGGGACCTGATCTTTTCATTCACCTTGCAGACAGAGTTCAGTGTAGGTTTGCTTTAGGTTTAATGTAGGCAGAATCACTGCTACTGTGAAACAAACAACAGATACTGTTGTCAAAATTCTGTCATTACAGACAATGATTCAAGAGCATCATGTTCTAACTAATCTGCTGTACAACAAGGAACTATGCTAGACACTAGGAGGAAACAAAATGAAATAAAAGGAAGACAATGATCCTATTCCGGAAGGGCTGCCCAGCCCAACACTGCCCAGCCCCCACTGGTTAACAAAATGGAATCAATCAAATACTGTCTTGGAATTTTATGTAGTCATGACTCTACTTTTAGTGTGATAACCAGGAAAGGCTTAATTAGGACTTTGTTAGGTCAAATAGCAATAATCATTAGTGGAGAGTAAGTGATGCAGAAATGAACTCATTGTGGTTTCCTCATCTACAGACTAGGGATAACAACAGTAAGTATCTATTTGAATTGTGAGGATTAAATTGCTCTAGGTGTAAAGTATATATAAAATCCCTTAGATCTTAGGTAAGATACCAAAAGTGCAGCAAGAAAACATAAACTGGACTTACTCAAAATTTAAAACTAGTATGTTCAAAGGATACTATCAAGAAAATTTTCTTCCATACACAGAATGGAACAAAATTTTTGCTGCTCATGTATCTGATAAAGGACTTCTATACAGAATATAAAAAGAACTGTTACAACTCAATAATAAAAGGACAAATAACTCAATAAAAAAATGGATAAAGAATCTGAACATTTTTCCAAAGCAAATATACAAATGACCAATAAGCACATCAAAAGCTGCTAAACATCATTAGCTATAAGGTAAATGCGAATCAAAACCACAATGAGATACCACCTCACACCCACCAGGATAGCTACAAAGAGGTAACAAGCGTTGAGGAAAATGTAGAGAAATTAGAACTTGCACACCTTGCTGGTAGGAATGTAAAGTAGTGCAGGCTCTTTGGAAAACAATCTGGTAGTTTCTCAACAAGTTAAACATTTGAGTTACCATATGACTCAGCAATTCCACTTCCTATACACATACATAAGAGAACTCAAAACATATGTCCATGCAAAAAGTTATACGCAAATGTTCACAGTATCATTATGCATAATAGCCAAAAAGTAGAAACAATGAAAATGTACATCAATAAATGGACTAGATAAGCAAAATGTGGAATGTCCACACAATGGAACATTGTAAAAAAGAAAGTACTGATACATGCTACAACAAGGAAGAACCTTGAAAACATTACGTTAAGTTAAAGAAGCCAGTCACGAAAGACCACATATTTTATGTTGCCATTTATATGACATGTCCAGAATAGGTAAACCCATCGCAAAAGAAAGCAGACTAGTAGTTGCCTGGGATGGGGGAGGACAAAAGAAATGGGGAGTGATTGCTAACAGGTAGAGGGGCTTCTTGTTGGGGTGATGAAAATGTCCTAAAATTGATTGTGGTGAGGGTTGCATAACTCTGTAAATATACTAAAATCCACAGAATTTTACACTTAAATGGATGAATTATATCAAAGCCTTCTTTTTTTAAGCACCTTAAAGGTTCCTAACCCCCAGGCTACAGACTGGTACTGGTCAGTGGCCTGTTAGGAACTGGGCCACATAGCAGGAGGTGAGTTGCAGGCCAGGGAGTGAAGCTTCATCTGTATTTATAGCTGCTCCCCATTGCTCGCATCACCACCTGAGCTCCACCCCCCATCAAATTAGCAGCAGCATTAAATTCTTATAGGAGCTCAAACCCCACGGTAAACTGAGCATGTGAGGGATCTAGGTTGTGCACTTCTTATGAGAATCTAATGCCTGATGATCTGAGGCGGAGCTGAGGCAGAGATGTTACTACTGGTGAATGGCTGCAAATACAGATTATCATTAGCAGAGAGGTTACATTATGGTGAGTTGTATAATTATTTCATTATATGTTACAATGTAATAATAATAGAAATAAAGTATTTAATAAATGTAATGCACTTGAATCATCCTGAAACCACCCCGTCACCCCCTGGTCCATGGAAAAATTGTTTTCCATGAAACTGGTCCCTGGTGCCAAAAAGGCTAGGGACTGCTGCCTTAGACAGTGTCTCTGGCACAGTCAGTGCAAACTGCTGATTTTTATTATAGGAAGAAACTCACTCCCCTCAGCATGAGTATGGGAAAAACAACTATGAGTTAAGTAAAATTATCCAAAAGATCATCTTACTTGAAGTAGTTGCTGTCAGTACAATAAATGTTTAGAAATAACAAGAAAAAAAGAGTTTTAAAAAAGAATCATTCCATTTAAAATGCAGAGGAAGAACCCAAAGTCCTAACTATGAGAAATGCCAGGAGGAAAAGCTTTGGGCTTAGGAGTAGTGGAGGGAGCCCCCAAAGACCCTCCAACTCTTGTCCCTCTGGTTCTGGAAATAGTTATAGGAAATGCAGATAGAAAAAAAAATTCTGAAACAGTTTGCTTCAAACATTATATCCATTTAAAACTCAAAAATAAAATGAAAATGATGTAATTTTGTGTTACCTTCATGTGAATGGGTTTTCTATGGAGCCAAACAATTGTATTAGTATAACCCCTGAGAGAATGTTAGCTGTTCAGATGTAGAGGCTCTGAAGAATCCAATCACAGTGCTCCTAGGAGTTGTGAAGATTCCCCACCGACACACTCACCACTGACATATTGGCAGGGTTTAGGTAGCAGAGGAGGGACCAATACTTAAAAGACAGGTAAGATTTCAATAGCAGGTCAGTCCAGATACAAAGGCCCCTTCGAGCAGAGGCCAGAAGACACAAGCTGCCAATGGGAGCCACCTGGAAGGTGGGAACTGAATGTGAGTGAGAATAGAATCTCATCTCTTTACTTGCTCTGCCTTGGATGAGTAGAAGTCAAGTTCACAGTGTTCTGATTTAGGACCATTACAAAAGATGGCTTCCACACCAAACACTGGTCCCTGCGTTCTTTCCTGGTGGTTTTCACCTTGATGGTAGGATCTTGACACACCACTGAATAACAAAGCCCTACAGAATCATCCTCACTTTTACTCCCAGCTCTCTTAACTCAATTTCATCCCCATACAATCTTGCTTTGAAACGTCTCAGAAATGAAAAAATGTATTCCTTTTTTATCTCAACAAATGACTGATGTTTTGTATAGCTCTAAGCTACTCCTACTTGCGTACACATCTAATTCTCCTACAACTAAAGTGATTGACACATTGGAACTCAGTATTTTATATCAGGCACAACTAGCCAGCTTGGGGTAAACAACTTGTAATGGTTGAATACCAATACAAATACATTCAATATCAATTTAAGTTTTCATTAATCTTGGCTGGGGGCCTTCAGTTTCTCAGTCACATGAAGCCTACAATGTGCCTGACTGTGTCAAGTTGTTCTCTCATCAACAACTCAGGTCTCCTAAAAACAAAACTAAGTATTTGTTGTCTTTCGCTACACTTTCCACAAAGCTATCAGGAAACTTAACCATCAGCCTAGAAAAAGAATTGAACGCAAATGTTAAAACAGAAATCTGCAAACCTGAAGCAGCTTCATTTCAGAATCAAGACGCACAATGAGATGAAAGTAAACGTGCTGTCGCTAAGCCTGTGCAAGCACAACTTTTTATTTTTTTTTTATTTATTTACGCTGTCATTGTTTTTGATCAAATCAGAAAACAATAGAGCTCATCATGAAATACGCACTGTAATAAAAGAGATTTTTGCTGTATCAACTACAGAAGGTATCAAGAGGGGAAAGAAAGGCCCGCCTCTGTAAAAAATGCAAAATGTCTTTCCCTGTTAAGAACACATAGACAAAATGCAGTAGCGAATTCAAATTCATGTTGTAGGGAACACAAGCCATAGAATCAGAGCCAAGTCATTACTACAAATGAATTCAAAATTAACAGGATACACATGCTCAATGCATTCAAAGAATTAAAGGTACAATTCTCAAATCATTGACTTAACCATGCTAGAAGAAGAATTTTTCTCTTCAACAGACAACATAAAGCAACAGGGCGCCCCATCAAACAAGGACCAAATAACAATCAGGTTTTTAACAGTTCTGATTTAAAGTTACTTAAATCAGAATGTTCCAAAGATCATAATCCAGAAATTTTAACCATTCATTCACACCACCATGAAACAAGCACTTAAAAAAATAACCAAAAGAAACTGAACACATAGATCATGTACCTGGATCAATGAGAACTTCTTGTGCCCCTGGAAGAAAGAACAGATTATGGTCTTTTATTTGGAAAACAAAACTACTTTTAAAGATAACTACTAAAACACATTTCACAATTCACATAGCCTTGAAATCTGAGAAACCTGTATGTGATCAGAAAAGCAATTCTGAATAATAGTATGTTACAAGTTTAGTGACTTTTTACTTCTGAAGGAAAAAAAGAAAAGAAAAGCTACCGTTACTCATATCCTAAACAAATTTGGAAAGCGCCTCCTCACCTCTTTCCCTCCCCACTTTTTAAGCTCATGCCCCCAACTCTTCAAGACACACTGAATGCCACACTAGAAAAAAAGATTTTTTCCCCCGGGCCACAATGTTTTGTCAAAACAAAACGAGCCTTTCTAATTTGTTGTTTTTTATTATTTTCTGTGCATGAGTTATATGCAATGCAATCCACATTTTTAAAATTAAATTGTCAATATTAATTGTAACAATAAGAACATCAGTAAGTAAGTAAGTTAAGATTTTCACAAACCAACTGCAAGGTTTTGCTTCAGGAGGCCCTGGGCTCAAAACTAGCCTGAGTTAAACACAACTCGCATGGCAGTCAGTGTGTTAAACAAGTATATATTATTTCCACAAACAAGTCAAGTGACAAATGAATATTATTTGTGCAAACATGTGTCAGCATCTGGAGTGGGAGAGAAAAGAAGAAAAGATACCAGAAGACTATGTGGAACTTTGCACTGCCTCTCTAAAAAATCTCAGTCTGTCTCTGTCTCCGTGTCTCTGTCTCTCTCTCTCTCTCTCTCACACACACACACACACACACACACTGAACTGTTGGACACTTCATCAAACTAAGGATTTCCAACTTTTAGAAGGTAGATTTGTAGTTAATTTAAAATACTATGATCAATAAGTTTTTGAAGACCTTGATCATCTGCTATCCCAAATATCAGAGAAATCCAATTAGACTTCTTTGTAGAATGTAATTTCCTATCATGGCAAAACACACCCCAATAGATACTAGTTCTGAGAATTGTGTTTATTGTTAGCTATTATCATTTTTTTTTTTTTTGAGACAGAGTCTTGCTGTGTTGCCCAGGCTGGAGTGCAGTGGCGTCATCATAGCTCACTGCAGCCTCAAATTCCTGGGCTCAAGAGATCCTCCTGCCTCAGCATCCTGAGTAGCTGGAACTATAGGTATGTGTTATCATATCCAGCTAATTTTTTTTCCTATTTTTTATAGAGACAAGGTCTTGCTGTGTTGCTCAGGCTGTATTATCATTTTTAAACATATTAAGAAGATTCAAAAAGGTATGTCCCAGTAAAATGTATTCTTACTGAAAATGTACTCTTATTCAATTGTCTATATTGAGAATGGGCCCCATGATTATGGTGTTATTTAAGAGCTATTTTGTTTATAGTAATCTGTTTTTAAATACAGACTAAAAATCACTGCAATTTTGAAACCACCACTAAAATAAAAAAACAGGTGTTTTCTATTGAATACCACCTCTATGTCAAACATAATGCTTGACAAACATCATGGGTGACTCTCAGAGCAACCCTACAAAGGATTAATGAACAGATCATTAACCCTGCACTGCAGATGAGGAGATGGAAGCTCAGAGGAGCCAAGGAATGTCCCACCACCACACACCCCATGACACCATGGCCTGTGACAATGAGCTGACAGATCTGCACTGAGCAGATATTCAGCTACATGGAACCTTGGAGAAGTCTGGATTTCCAGACAATCCCACAAACTTTTTCTTCTGTGAAAAACCTGATCCAATATATTATTCTATGCCATGTCCTTTAAACAGGGGATAGGACTGAAACTTCTGATGCCTCAGAGCCGTTATCACTGTCATCAATCATTTGATTATCAGTATCATCAGGCCCTAGTGGAATGATTTCACATTAACCAAACTCAGAAGAGACTGACGTAGGAAAACTGGAGGTTTAACTTATTAATGTAACAAGAGACATAAAATCATCAATCAGGCCAAAATATCAGGGTTCAACACTCAGCACATTTTCTCCTCGAGGGCTAAATCACAGGCAGGAGGCAATGTGGCATGGTGAGCACGAACAGAAGAAGAGCAAGAGGGCTTTTCTAGACGAACTTGATGAACTAAAGTTCCGTTACAGAGATAGACCTGCTGCCTAGACAAACGACTGATGCAAACCACAGTGCACGCCTACGGACAGTGGCCAAGACACAACTGCCAACGCTTGCATAACTGTCCCTTTCCCACCCTTGCTAGGCTGGCCCAGCCTGGCGGATGTACAGACGTACATACAGAGCTACAGATTGGCTGATACCTTTAAACACCTGAAGCCAACCTCTGGGAGCTCAGCCACACTGCCAGGGTGTAAGTCCCAGCTCTTCTACTTACTGGCTCTATGACCTTGGTCAAGCTACTTACCCTCTGTGCCTCACTTTCCACATCTAAAAATTGGGATAATAATCTAACCGACCTTACCAGGTTGTTGTGAAGATTAAAAGATTAAATTGGTTTATGTAAAATGCTTAGAATAGTGTATAGCACGTGTTAAATGCTCAATAAGTTTTATCTATTAAGGAGATTTTACAAATCTCCATTCCAATCATCTTTTGTATTTCCTTGCTAGTCTAAGTCCCAAAGGATATCCTTTATTTCTCTATTTACAAATTTCTGGAGAGCACCCTTCTGGTCCTCCCATAACCTGTTTAAACTGCGGGGGAAGGAGCACTTGCTCCCCACTCCCCTGCTTTCCTTAATAAAGGCTTTTCCCTAAACACTGTGGACCTCTTGCCCACCCCTACTCCTCCCCCACATAAATGGAGTGAGTTATGAGATTAGTGAGTTAGGGAGACAAGCTGGGTGTGTGAAACCCTTCTTTCTTCCTTGGGCGCTGGGTACCCTCGGGAAGCACATGGGATGCTCTTCTCCCCCATGCCCTAACTCTGACAGGGAGAAGTCCCCTCATAGGAAGGCCTACTGTGGTCCACAGCTGCCTGGGACTGGCTCAGTCTTTCTAGACCTGGGATACAGTATTAAGATACTCATTTCCCTGCATCCCTAAAGTTGATGGAGAATGCGGCTTTACCAGTAATAAAGGTGACATTTTGATTCTCTACCTGCTTACTCTTTTGTCTCAACTTTCAACTGCTTGTTAGAGAAAATAGAAGTGTTATTACTGGGCCCCTGTAAAGCCCGACATATACTGATTCACAAATAATTCCCTGACTTATGGTAGGTTCAGGATGATTCTATTGGCCACATTTCTAATGTTGCTGCTAAAACATGGGTATATGAGCTATGGACTCTCCACGAATATTTCCCTCCTTTCTTAATTGGTTTTCTTCATAAAACCATTTTTTCCTATTTTAATTCCTTAGTAATTTCCAAACAAACTATTAAATGATGGCTTCACACAAAATAATAAATAGCTAATGGTTATGAGATGTTTTGTGAGATGACCACTAAGCTAAATACTTTGCATACATTCTAGAATTTTCACAATTCTACAGATATCAGCAGCTCCATGTCACAGATGAGAAAAAAAACTCTGAGCAAGAACTGACTCAATTAGCATGGCTAAGTGGCAGCAACTGCATTCAAATACAAGTCAGCTGAACGAGGCTTTTTCCACAATATCAAAATACTACCCACTAATAAGCATACAACAGTGGGTTCGATACTCAGGGAGTTCAATATTCTTTTCAGGTTTAAGGTGCTCCAGAGACAGTTTCTATCTCTTTTATAAAATCATGGCTGACTGGTTTCTAATACTGGAAGAAAAGTCCAATTGCACTACTGTTCACACAGCATGCCTGAAATTGTCACGCTGAGATGACAGAAGAAAAATAAGATATAACTAGAATATTTTTTCCAGGTATCCAAATATAATGGACATGGTGCTATTCTGAAGCATTAAACAAAAGACAAAAAAAAAATCAAATTAAGGAACCTTATTTGTCTTCTTTTACCAACAGGAAAATTACAAACCTTAAAATAATTGGTGCAACAGCGCCACCTATGGCCAGTGAAGTTGCTGAAAAAGATGCAACAAAATAAATTGCCCGTATGATAAGAAATGATCAGTAGGGTTTTTTTTTTAAGTAGGATGCTCAGAGACTATAACTAAAACCTCAGCTAGTGCATACTGAATTCTTCTTTGGGAAAGGGAGTGGTATTCAGCACTTAATCTGAAAACTTTAAAATCCCTAAATATAAACAAAAGACATAGACTGACAGAAACTAATCTTAGAACAGGGAGAAATCTTGGGCATCTGGTCCAGTCTCTTCATTTTACATGTAAGGAGGCTGAGGCCCAGAGAATTTGTCCTTTTATCAAAGCAAGGCTTTCTCCTAGTTCTTGCGTTTCTTTTTTTGAGATGCGGTCTTGCTATGTTGCCCAGGCTGGTCTCAAACTCCTGGACTCAGGCAATCCTCCCACCTCATCCTCCCAAGTAGCTGGAATTACAGATGCAAGACATCACATCCAGCTATTCCTAGTCCTGGTATTTTGTGCTATACCAAAAGCCACCTTGATCTATACTAACTCCAAAGTCATAAAAGTCATGTCTGTATTTTTTAATCAGTAAATAGCCTAAGTGCCCTGCAAAAAACTTCCCAAGGTCTGGCAACTATTAATCATACAATTTTGGTGAAATATAGAAACATTTATTTATACATTAAAACAGCATGATCTATTCAACGACATCCCCTTTTATTCCCTCTATTTTACAAAGGAAAAACGGCAGATGTCAAATCAACATTTCTATTATTTTAACCTATTCAAGGTAAAGGAAAAAGTCAAAAATTTTCTTCAATCACAAAAAAGATAAGCTTATCCCCCAAAACAGCTCGATATATCAATTTTTCTAAATTTAATGGCTCTGGTCAACTTCTGAATGACAAATTCCTAGTCATTTAAAGGTTTTACAGGATGATTATATGGCAATATGAATTTTGAGTTGTAAAACATGTTATGCACAAACAATCTTTAAGTTCTTTAGCAAGGTAATTTACCTATTGCCTGTCTTACTAGAATAACACTGATTTCATCAAAACTTCATACTACATTACAAAAACATAACTGAATCCAAATCACTTTAAATCACATTCATATATATTACATATGTATGTGTTGAATATGCATCAGAAATAAACCACCATCCTCATTATGCAAAGTTGATGCTTCTCACCAACTTGTCACTGTGACAGCTCATTTTTACTGAGTGCCTCTTAGGTGCTTTCCATACATGGCATCCAACTCTCACAACCATACAAGGTTAAGTAACATTATACTAATTTCACAAATGAGGAACTATATTTAGGCCATAAAAAATAAGGCTGACAAGTTCCAAATCCCACAAAACTTATATATTCGTCATTAGGAAAGAAAGGAGTATAGATTTTTACTTTCAATTCACTAACAATCTTTTCTTCCATATTAAAGACTACATAAAACCAATTCAGCGTAACTTTTTCTTTTAATAAGCATCACTAGAGAAAAACAAGCAATAAGTCATTAGCGATGGCTGGATTTTTAAAGCTATTTTTTTGCACTGTGATAATTTTTAATGTATTACTTTTAGCACTTACGAAGCTAAGAAAATAAAAATATTACCATTTTAGGTTGTTAGCTGAGAATAAAACATTTATAAAAGGCAGACTTTCAATCTATGCCACTTCGTCTCATATTCTCACTGATATTTCTTCTCCGAAAGTCTAGTCAGGCTTAGACCACTAAATTCTGTCATTTATGAACTCAAGAGTTTCAGGCAACCAGTCAAGGGGACGCTGACTGCAGTAGCAACTAAGAATGCATACTTTGCAGTCAAACAAACCTGGGTTCAAATCCTAAGTCTGCCACTCACCAGTTGAGTGATTTGGGGCATTTACCAACCCTCAGTCTCCTCACCTGCAAAATGGAGCCACTGATACCTACCCTCAAATGCCTGCTGAGAGGTAAAACTTAGCAGAAGCATTGAGCACAGCCACTAGCCTATAGGTGCTGAATAATTCACAACTATTTTGATTAATTATGACGATGACCAAAAAATAGAAATGACCATAAAGAAGAAACATTTACAAGTCAATGATAAGCATTTTCATTTGGATTGATTTCAGAATGTGCTATTAATTTTTAAATAAAGTTTTGTGCATTAATTATAGACTTATAGGTGCATCTACGAGTCTCCAGAATAAAGAATTAGTGGCCCCATCCTTTGAGTACTTTTAAAGTTTTCATAAAATTAAAACAAAAGGAGAATTAAAGCAAAAAGAGGCAGGGACTGCAAAACTGTTTTTTACACTAAGATAACTCAATTCTAAGAAGGAAAAAATTCCCTTCTCTCAGAGGAGACTGCTTGAAAACTATGCAACCTGGATCTGAGATGTTTAGAGTCTTTTAATAGCATTCCTGAATTCATATGACTATGTGACAATCAATTACAATAATATTGATAATAATAACAGTTGCTAACATTATCAAGTGCCAAGCAAGGAGTGTTCTAGGCCCTTTGTATGTGTGTCTCATTCAACCTTCACCACAACCCTATCAGGTAGAGAGTATTATTATCTTTCCTATTTTACAGATAAGGAAACTGAGGGACAAATAGATTTAAAAACTTACTTCAGGTCACACTGATATTAAATGACAACTGTATTTCTTTTTTTTTTTTTTTTTTTTAGACAGAGTCTCACTATGTTGCCCGGGCTAGAGTGCCGTGGCATCATCCTAGCTCACAGCAACCTCAAACTCCTGGGCTCAAGGGATCCTCTGCCTCAGCCTCCCGAGTAGCTAGGACTACAGGCATGCGCCACCATGCCTGGCTAATTTTTTTTTTATATATATTTTTAGTTGTCCAATTAATTTCTTTCTATTTTTAGTAGAGACGGGGTCTTGCTCCTGCTCAGGCTGGTCTCGAACTCCTGAGCTCAAACAATCCACCCGCCTCAGCCTTCCAGAGAGCTAGGATTACAGGCGTGAGCCATCGCGCCCGGCCGACAACTGTATTTCTGCTGTCTTGCTGCTGAAAAGGGAACCTGAGGTACTCATTCCATGAAATACAAGGGAGGATGTTAAATAATCAGTTTGTCTGGTCTCATCTCAGGTAGCAGATGCCATAAATTCCTGATGTGAGATGAGGTTACCACTACAAACTGACTCATCTTGAGATTAATATCCAAGATATGACAATATATCTGTCCCTGAGAGCAAGCCTGTTGACAGATCTGGACGCTGCACTGCTTCAAAGGGAGTCAAATCATTACTGAGCTTCTAAATGAGAGTCACTGCCCTTTCACTTGTCATCTGGGTGTCACTGGATACTCTTCCCTACAGACTGTCTTCAACAGTAAAAAGCTCCCAAGTTTTCTACACTGTGCAAATCTAAATAAAGACATTTCTCTACTGCAGACAGAGCAGTTTTTCAACTTCTTTAAACTTTCTTTGCCTACATTCAGAAAAGGGAAAAAATGAAATGTTACCCTAAAAAGTTTCAGTCTCACTAATCACATCGGTGGGACAGTCTCAACACATTTACAACTCTTCAGACCACGGTTCAAAAAAAATTAAAGAAAAAAACAAAACACCTCCAACAAAAGGTACTCCTAGAGAGTGCAGAAGACTTTCTCTTAAACAAAAAAATTAATCCTGCTTTCACCTTTCTGAGTGTGTTGGAGATTTTAGCGCTTGGTGGCTGACTAGAGAAAACAATGAAACTTAAACCGCTGTTATCTCATACCAGAGACAGCAATTATAACTACAAGGAATAAATACAGGTGTCGAACACTGACAGAGGTACACTGACAGAGCACACCTCGAGTCAGATCAAAGGACAGGAAATGAGGAGCAGGGACATGCCTATTTTAAACCTCCAGACTTTCAACAGCACCTCCCAGCCTGCTTCACTTTCCTCTCAAATACATGAGATACCGCCAATAGGAAACTTCTGCTGAATGACAAAATATCTTTAAGAGTCATTACAGTTCATCTAAGCAGCTGTACATAGAGTACACCTGTATTTAGACTATGTGGCTACAATAACAAGCTCATAAAGGTAGCCTCTGCATTCTTTGCTGATCATGGGACATGATATAATTAAGAGAAAAAAAGAAACTCAAGGCACTTGCCCAACCAATATACGTTAACCACCTTTTGTTCTCTTCAGGGGAAAAAAATGTCTAAAAAATCTCATGGACCAAAAAATACCTAGCAGTTTTGTGTATGGCCTTGAGCTCTGTATTCTTTGTTATTATCTCTGTGACCTATGCAACATGACGACTAAATCCTGAACCATTAATGGCAAGTTCATTCAGCATTCATGGGTCTGCTCCTCCCAAGAAGTTTTTTTCACTCTTCATTGGTGCTAACAAACATAAGCAAATCAAACATAACTCTTTAAGAGAACTTCGTTCACCAAGAAAATAAGAAACAGTCCCCAGGCCTTGCATTAACTGTTAAAAGTGACCTCTGGGGCTAGCTTCACCTAGCACATAGAAATTGTGAAAAAGACCCAGACACAGAACCTCAAGTCTGTCGTACCATAAAATTTTATGTAAATGTTCCAGAAATCAACCCATTAATGATATTCAACAAGATCAATATGTATTCAATAAAATCAGAAGAAAATGTCTCTTACACGATTTCTGACAAATTTTATACTTTATTTAAACATTAATCAGGCCTAACTCAGAGGAAAAAGTAATAAATTACTCCTGCTTTCTTTAAAGACTGCAAATGAATACAGCCGGCAGAAAAGACTAGAGCTCACCTGGTCGGTGTCTGTTGGCTGCTTCAGCAGGAAGCGAGCTGCCCTGGGACTTCCGAGCTCCACTCTTACCACCGGTCCCACCAGGATAGTGATAGATGACAGAAGCTGAACACAACCCTTCAAGGGCAGCTGGGCATTAAAAAAAAAAAAAGTATAACTAGTAATGTTAGTGGCCCATCATTAGCTCAAATTCCAGTGGCTAAGAATGATTTAAACAGTTGAATTATTTTGAAATGCCAATTTTCCCCCAAAACAAAGAAGAAACCTAAAGATCACTAGTTTTGTTGCCAATAGGAACTTGCCACCTATCTTGCCCATGCCCACATCAAGACTGGCAACACAATGTCCTTACCATGCTCAAGGTTTCACTGAGGGGCCGAGTGCACACGTGAAACAGGCAGGCCTCCTCATTCATTCATGTGACCAACATTTTCACACGTACCATGTGGCAGACTCTATGCCAGATTCTGAAACTATAGAAATGTGTAGCGGAAAGTGCTCCAATATTTAAAAGTAATACCACCAAAGCAGTGCAGAATACCTTTCCATACCACATATTCTAAATGCATCTGTTCCTTTTGGGGCTGTAGCAAACACTTGCAGACATTCCTCTTCCTCAAAGGCAGCCGTACCTATCTGCTGCACATCTCTCATTAGCAGTTACATCCTAATACTCCCAAGCTATGCCACATGTCTTGTAAATTGTGCTATAGTATTCATCTTTATTCATTAATTCAGTAGTTCTTAAACTTTGGGTCTCAAAACTCCTGACACTCTTAAAAATTGCTAAGGATTAGCCAGGTGCGATGGCTCACCCCTGTAATCCCCACACTTTGGGAGGCCAAGGCAGGAAGATAGCTTGAAGCCAAGAGTTCAAGACCAGCCTGCGCAACACAGGGAGACCCCAGTCTCTACAAAAAAATTAAAAAATTAGCCAGGCATAGTGGCACATGCCTATAGTCCCAGCTAGTCAGGAGGCTGAGGTGAGAGGATAGCTTGAGCCCAGGAATTCGAGGCTGCAGTGAGCTATGATCACACCATTGTCCTATACCCTGGGTGACAAAGCAAGACCCTGTCTCTAAAAAAATAAAAATAAAAAATTACTAATGACCACAAAGGATTTTTTTTATGTGGTTATACCTATAAATACTCAATATTGGAAAATAAAACTGAGAAAAGGGTTTAAATATTTATGTATTAATTCCTTTTAAAATAATAATAAGTCTATCATGTCTTAACATTTTTATGAAAAATATTTGTTTTCCAAAACAAAAATACTGGAAGAACAACAACTTTTTACATTTCTATAGAAGTCTTGAATGTCCAAGTTAATACAAGTCAACTGGATCCTTCTGTTTGTTACTGCATTCAGTCTGTTGTGATGCCCGGAGTCAGGCAGCCACTGGACAACTCCACCAACCCTATTTTAGTCCTTACTCTCACAACACTCGTTTAACGAGCATCTATAGGAATACCCACAACACGCTAGGGGACACACCCAGATGAAAACAACATAGTCCATGCCTTCCACTCCCACCCCCAGGAGACACAGTCCCCAAAGGGGGAAAAACACATAAACAAGCAATTTGAGCACAAAGGATCAGCTCCAACATAGAGTTCTAGCTCTGCCTGACTGCCTGAAGGGGTCAGAAAAGGCTGTCCTTTGAAGTAGATTTTCTTTTTCTTCTTTTAATTTTTAAAGCTGACATATAATTCACATATCATAAAATTTACCCACTTAAAGTGTACAATTCAGCAGTTTTTAGTATACTCACAGTTGTGCAGCCAACATCACTATCTGATTCTGGAACATTTTCACCACCCCAAAGAGAAACCTTGTACCCATCAGCAGTCACTCCCCATTCCCCTGCCCCCCTGCCCCTGGCAACCAGGAAATCTGCTGCCACAGATGTGCCTACTCTGGACACTTCACGTAAATGGAATCATACGGCATGTGGCCTTTTGTGTCTGGCTTCTTTCACTGAGCACAACGTGGTCAAGCTTCCTCCCTGCTGCAGCAGCATCAGTATTTCAGGCATTTTTAAGGCTGAATAATACTCCGCTGCATGTAATACCACATTCTGCTTAGTCATTCATGCTCTGACATACACAGGAGGTTTTGAAGAATGAGTTAAGAGATGAAGTCCACGGGGAACGGCATTCTTCGCATAGGGCAGGATACGCTAAGAGGAAGGACACGCAGCAGCCGTGGAGGAAACTCACGTGAAGTGCCTCCTCCAGAGGATGCCGTGCATGCGGGCAGAAGCGGTGGCAGCGGCAGGGAAGCCTCCCCAGGTGACTCCTCCTGGCAACCACCACAGGCCGGCTGCTTTCCTCCCTCATCCTTTCTTTTTAGAGACTTTTTTTTTGCTGCTTCCTCTTATTTCAAACAACAGTTGAAACAACTACATACCAGATCACCTTCACCAAATAATCTTACCTCCAAGCCACAGAAAGTCATTCACTGAGCGGAGAAGCTCCACCGACATGTGGTAATGCACCAAGGAGTCCTGCAGCATCCCCGCCTGCAGGCATAAATCCCCCACATGTTTTCGCATGCGTCCTTGGCACCGCTTCTTGTAATGTCTAAAGAACAAAGTGCGACAAAAATACATCATTATTATTACATGACTCCCACCCAAAAAGCACACTGACCAGGCACTATTCAATTCTCTTGCTACTAAAAAATGCTAAGAAGGCAACATTAGGCTCTATAATTGAAAGCCAGCAGAAATCACTGCCAGTGATGTGAGCTAGAGTGGTCCTGACTTTAAAATTTGACTGCCAAGTGACTGATTGAAGGTGATAGGTATATAGGACTTCTACCATGTATTTCGCTTAGACAATATTAGAGTAGGATTTTTCTTTTCAGATTATCCAATTGCAACATTATAAGAAAGTTTATGTTTTAGCTTTTTAAAAAATCAATTATGTTTCACTTTCTTAACTTCAAACCTATTATTATTTTATAAAGAGAGAGATGCTGCATATTATTAGTCAACCGTTTGGCTTTAGGAAACAAGACCTTTATCTTCACTATTTCAGAGCAAGTTTCAATAATGCTTTCAGAGGGCAGGGCCTGGGATGCTCTCTAACAGCTCTTTAAATATTGGCAAGGATATGCTATTAAATAATGCAAAGGCTTCTAACTCCATATCAATTCAGAAACCAAAGCAACTGTGCCAAAATCTTCCTTTATCATTTTTAAATATTTCTAAATCTTTTAAATATTAAATTTCTTAAGAGATATGATTTTTTTTTAAGAAAAATAGCAGCTGTATTAAATTTTCCCTCACCAAGAAAGCAATCTTATTAAGAATAAAACCCCTATTGAAACCCCCTACTGCTAAATTTGACTGGCTTAAAAAAAAAAAAAACTATAGAAATCCAGAAGACGTGAAGTTTCTAACTAAATGAATGTTATTGACAGATTTCAATATACAGTTAACTCCTATCAGGTCTAACTCTAACAAGTTCAACAACTCTTGACTACTCTGGAATTTAGCTTTTCTGTCCCAAATATTGCTTGAACTAAGATCATGACGCAAGGCAGAGACAGAGGAAAGAAGAAACGCCAGCCTTCGTTTGCCTTCCTCCTAGGCACCAGGCAGTGTTAGGACGGCCCCTGCTAACAAACCCTCCTCCTAGGAAAATGCTCCATCTGTGCTGCTCCTGCCATCCCCGGCAGACAGCCTCTATCTGGTCTGTGACCTTCCCCACTCTGTATGCACCCCCCTTCGTTGCTTCTACACACAGCCAGAGTGGCCTTCCCAAAGCACAAATTATGTCCCTCCCCCACTTCAAACCCTTCCAAGGACCCCCAATTCAGTCCTTAGGGAGAAACGAGTTCACGAGTGACTGCACCAACCAGCCCCGCCACGGCCTCCCCTCTGGCCAGTGCGCCCTCGCACTCCACAGCAGCCTCTCTGCAGCACCCGAGCTCCATCTGCATCTGCCTCTCGCCTCTCCACTCTTCTTTGGGCTCACTTCAATGCCAGTTTCCCAAGGAAGCTTTCCCTGCCTCCAACCTCTGCACTGTGGGTTATGTGTCCTTCATGTGTTCCTAGAACATTCTACACTGAATCCATTTCAGACATCTATAAGCTCCCAAAAGGCAAGTATGTTTTGCTTACTTTCGTATGCCCACTCCTCTCCCCTAGATACTCAAAACATGTTTGTTGTGAATAAACAAATGAATGGATGGGTCTCAAAGGGACAGACTGCTCTGGCCCATCCCAATCTCTTCTTTCAGCAGAGTTGTCAGCAGAGGCAAAACCAACAATTTTCCCAAAAGGTTACTCCCTGCTGAAACCCCTCACTGCCACCCTCTCTTGTCAGTTTTAATAAAAACCGAGCTCCTCCAAAGCCCTCCATGACCAGGCTCTCTCCAGCATCCTCCCTCACTGAGGCAGCCCTCTCACCTTGAACTCCAGAACATGGGCTGCTTGGAGCTTTTCAGCACACAGCACTCTCCCCAAGCTTCAGCCTCTAGCAAGGCTGCTCCTTTCACCTGAGCCACTCTCCTTGCCCCTTTGCGTAGCTAACTCTTACTCTGTCTTCAGAACTTAACACACAGCCCTTTTCCTCCAGGAAGTCTTCCCTGATAATGTCCTCAGCTAAGTTCCCCTCCACAACAGGACTACACAGTTACCATATGGGTATTTGTCTATCCCCTTCATTAAGACCATGACCTCTCTGAGGGCATTTGGGAAGAGGATAAAGACATAATAAGAGGGAAAGAGGGGGAAAAAACTAAAATCACAGCCCAAGGTCTAAATTCAAGGATTTGTTGTATGCCACTGGATTTGTTAGGGGGTAAAAAAGTTCAATTTAACTACATGAAAGTCTCTTACTCTAATATCAACATAATGTACTATGTAGGCATTGTTATCTTCGCCTGATATAAAATAAGAGGAGCGAATACAAACTGCACGAAATTTCAGGAAATGTGCTCCCCATCCTCCTGAGAATATTACTACATCTAGCTCACAGACATGCAGTCCAGTGCCATTCACTCTCAAAGGCAGACAGTGTTTTGCTCACTTCCTTGGTGTGTTATCCTGTTCTAACCATGAAAAGAATTCAGCATCTAAATGGACATTTTCCTCCTCTGGTGACATAACTTCCAACTCGCAATACATGGGTCAGTTTATGAATACTACCATTATATTGGCTGCTCAACATATTTTGAAGTAGACTTTTTAAAGACTTTACTCCTAACCAATTAGACAAAGATTTGCTTTAAAGAATCCTGCCTTGACTCTTCCAAAGAAGTAAATTATAACATCTTCACATGAATGCGCCAATCTGCGATAGCAAAATATAGCCCAGAAAATTTCAAAAATAAAAAGTATAACCGTTATAAGAAATAATTTCTTTTGAAAACAAGACTTTTACAAAAATAAGTCCTAAAAATATGCTAATAATTTTTCATATTAGGGTCACATGATTCAGTAAAACTATATAAAGCATTCTAGATTATATAAAATAGAATGAATCCTAATACTTTGGGGGAACTCTCCAAACACCATACAAACAAAATTCTACCTTAGAGTTACATATAGTAACATAACTCTCAGAGTACTATATACCCCAAGACTGGATCATCTCAAGATTATAAGCAATTCTGTTATAGTCTTTTGAAAAGCATAGTAATAACAGCTAACAGATTATTCAATTTCTAGTTAGCTGTGAAATGAATAAACAACTAAAAAAATTTAAGCCAATTTTGGCAGAATTAAGAATATAAACTGTCTCATGAAAACTCTTTTTTCAAAAAGGCACAGATTCTTTCTTCTTTGAAAATGATGTCAGTTTTTTTAGATTTCTCTAGAAGTTCTGAAATCTTAGATATATAATTATTAGAATGGTTAAATTACATGACTGTTGAATATGCTTAATGGATATAGAAAAAAAACACAAGCAAACAGTAATGTTAAAGAGAAAACTATAGCATAAAGCCACAGTAGCAAATAAATTTAAAGTTAACACAAAATTCAAATACTAAAAAATCTGTCTTTAATTTGTAGCAAATTTTAAAACTAATGGTGGGCCAGGTGTGGTGGCTCATGCCTGTAATCCCAGTACTTCAGGAGGCCAGGTGGGAGGATTGCTTGAGGGCAGGAATTTGAGACCAGCCTGAGCAACATAAAGACACCCTATCACTACAAAAATATAAAACAATTAGTTGGGCATGGTGGCTCCAGCCTGTAGTCCTAGCTACTCAGGAGGCTGAGGTTGGAGGATCACCTGAGCCCAGGAGTTGGAAGTTGCAGTGAGCTATGATCAAGCCACTACAGTCTAGTCCAGGTGACAGAGCAACCTGTCTCAAAGAAAAAAAAACTAATGGTCAACTTCAAAGACATGGGCACCAGCATGTAGCCACAAAAACTTGAACATGCTCTCACGATTTCAAAGAATGACTTTTATGTTATTTCCTGATTACCACTATACAAGTTATAAACACTAGGTTAAAAAATTGGAATTGAGGATTCCTAGAAAAATAAAAAAGTGATATCCCTTAATTCATAAAATGAATTATAGCTATATCATAGGCAAAGACCTTATAGTCTCCACAAATAAAGGGAAATGCATCGTTTCTAGAAATTATATGAAAGTATCTAACACATAGCCTGAAACATTGTACAGAAGGCAGTCAAATTGTACTTTCTTTGTGTACTTGACATTAATTAAATTTCAATGAAAGATATCCAATTAAAGACTCTTGATTAGATAAAAGAAAATGTTTAATATTTTTGTGATTTGGATATTATTTTTGTGGCTGAAGAAAACAAAAGCTTGGTATTCCAGTTCAAAAAACAATTTACTTACAAAGAAATGCATATATTCAAATACAAAGAAAAGCTAGAGCTGCTCAACCAAAGTTTGCAATTAAAATCCAAAGTAACTTTGATAAAGAAAATCTCTTTGGGGGTGGTGGTGGTATTATGTAGTTTTATAAGTCTTTGCATAATTAAATAATGGCTACTACACCTTATAATTTTTCACTAGAATATCTTGGTATCTTGGGGTGAGGAAGTCTTTTGATACGTGCATCGTGTAAATGCAATCAATTAAACATACTAGAAGCTGCCCAGGTGCTATATAGCTGAAGCTACAAAGCAAACAACCTTTAGTTGCAAGACAGCTCTAAATAGAAAGTTAAAAATGCAATGTTATATACTCAATTTCAGATGCTTTATGGGACATTAACAAATACTACATCTTGCCTAATAAAGAAATGAAAGCAAATTGTCGGTGCTGATTATCTCCATCTGAAGTTTTTTTACACTAAAGCTGGATATTAAAACATCATTCTATAAATAAAGAGCTTAGGTTTACCCCACAATTTATGTTAGAAAGAAAGAAAGCTTATTGGGGGAGAACTGAAAAGTTTTTATTAAAAGTTCAGAAGTGCCTAAGTTTCATTTTGCATGTGTGCATTATTTGCAACTATATCATTGTAGAAGAGAAATGAAAAACTTATCTCTCTGGGATGTAAACCACTTTGATGCTACCTAACCTTCAGAGAAGTTTGATCTTCATGAAATTGATCTGCAGCACTTAAGCAAAAGAGGTTTTTCTGAAAGGGTCCAAAACTGATCTACTTTATTGTTCCAAGTATATCGAGGAGGTAACAGAATTAGTAGAGAGAACATGCCTTTAAAGTCTGACAGTCCTAAGTTTGAATCCTGCTATTGTCATTTATTAGCTGTGTGAAGCTGAACTAATTACTTAATCACTGTAAGAATGCCTCCTACTCTGCAAAATGGGCTTGCTACCACCCACCTAGGATGGCAGAAATGTGACATAAATGAAATAGGAAGGTGTGGTGGCTAACTGGTGCCTGACATAAAGCCATGCTAGTTTCCCTCCCTCTCCCCTTTTAATTGTATTACCCCCCTACTAAGTATTAAGCCTCTGATGACAGACTGTCTTATCTGTTCTTATATTCACCCAATATGGTGTCTCACACTTAGAAGGATCAAAAAAGAACTGCTTCCTCAATAGTTAACTACCAATGTTCATAAGAGGTTTGGTTTTTTTAAGTCTATTGCTAAAAAAAGAACTATTCCAGAACTATCCAACAGGCTTTCTCCCAATCTCCCTCACCTCTCTCCTCAGATCCCCAACCCAATTGGTCCTTTTTGGTCCATGGGAGAGACAGCCTGTTCAGCTGGGAACCCTACCACCCCTCATACCTTTCTCTCCTCCCTCAAGGATTTATCAACTCTACCTTCTTCCCACTCCCGCCCAACCATGGCTCCTACGTGGGCTCAACTCCTCCATCCTGCTGCCAGAGCAATCTTTCTAAAATGCAAATCTGGCCAAATCATTCCCTTCAGATTTCTTTAGCAGCAGCCCCATACCCAGCACCTTTCAGATAAATGGCAGCTACTCCTAAAACCCAGACTTCTTAGACTAATATATAAAACCTCCATGATCTGGGCTTTCCGCCAACCTCTCAGACATGGTGAGTACCCAGGGGTCAGTCCTGTACCTTCCCCCTGCCTCAGTCTGCATTCTCCCCAGATCAGCTCATCCATATTCATGGTCTTAAATACAGGCTAACTACACCCATGTATGTCTAGTCCAGCTCCTTTCCATTACTCAAATCCAATTGCCTCTTTAATATCTCCACTTGAATGTCCAGCAGGCGTCTCAAAAACACCTCCCAGTCTTCCCCATCGTAGTAAATAGCCCCACCATATACCTATTTGTTCCCATCAGAAACCTGAGTGTCATACTTGGTTTCCTCTTTCTGTCATCATCTTTTCTTCATCTCTGTCTCTCAAGTATATCTCAACTTGGTTCCCCAGCACCTAGCACAGCGCACAGCAGGCACCCAATAAATGTGTGCTGAGTCACTCTGGAGGACACTCGCTAATGAGGGAGGTCTCTCCTGGCACAAGGCACTTAGGAAAGGCACTTGTCTCTCACACAGGAGGCTGAGAGGACAACCCATGGCAAGGATTCACAGTTCTCCCATGGTCTGGGCTCTGAGGGGCCTAATGTCCAGAAGAGCTCCTGGGTAACGGTCTTGGCGGCACACGTGCCAGAGGAGAGCAGGGTAGGAGGGGATCCGGGGAGGAGGGGAGCCCAGGCCGGCTGTCCTCACATCTACCCTGGGATCCAGCAAGCGGCAGGAAAGGCCCTGCAGCCCAGGATAAAACAGTCATCCCCGGATCCCTGCCTGGCATTTTCCAAGCTGAATAGTTCCAACTTCTTGTACTTGCTACCTTCATTTATTTTTTGTTCTCCCACCCTGGAATGTGGTGAAATATTTCAGAAAGTCTGGCCTATCTCAACTGACACAAAGTAAATGAAGAATGAACGTGCTCACATTTGGACCTGAGCACTAAAGAAGAAACAAGGCTCCTGGGCAGCACGTTGGTGGCAGCAAAACACAAGTGAGAACCTTTCCCTGCAGTGAGATGAAATGGGGTGGGAGGACTAGGTCAGCCAAAGATTGTCCTGCATGGCTGACTTTGGATGCTGAAGGGTCTAAATCAGTAACACAAATAAATGGCGTGCCATCAGTGATGGTTATCTTCAACAAGTACAGAGACAGCTTTCTTGCCTTCGCAGGGTTAAAAAGAAAGTCTGGTGCAGGTAAGGGCCTGTGCAGTAGCCACAGGTGAATCACCACTCTGGCTCTGAATGCTCATTGGCAGGAGCAGAGGGGAAACAGTGGTCAATTATAGAGGTCCTCGTGCCCGCAAGATCCAGGTGAACTAGCTGTTTAGGAGAAGGCCGTATTTTCATGATACTTAAAATTTCACTTGAGCCCTCATAAAGGGGGCAAAAGACTGTGTCAATTTTAGAATGGCCTTCATGGGGGAGAGTTGCTGAGGTGAAGGCAAAGGGGAAATGGCATGCTCAAGGCAAAACGAAAGACGGGCAGACACTCCCTCCCGCAGCTCCCCTCCCGCAGCTGCCAGCTCGCTGCCGCAGCTTCACCCTCATGCACGTCACCGTCACGCAGCCACAGCTGGGAATCACATGCCGGATGTGTTCACTTAGAAGCCCAGGGCCAAGCAAGGCGCCGCAGTCTTAGACCTTCCCAGTTAAAATATGTTGTGAAAAATCCTTCTGCAGCCAACCAAATCAATTAGCATTTCACTTCCTCGAAACAAACAAAAAAATTAATAAAGCCTCATTTGTTACCAAACACTAAAGACCAAACAAGTTCTCCCAGAGCAAGTATTTTAACAAATATTAAACTCCAATGGGTTACGTGCTAAAAAAGCTAAAATTAAAAAACATATTAAAAAAACAAAAAGATTACTCAATTAACATATGGATCTACGCAGCAGTAAGTTTTTGTTTTTTAAAGCGATGAAGGCTATGAGAAGGCAGCACATAGGGAAATCTAGCTATTTTTAATGCAATATGTTCACAGCCTACCTTTTCAGACCCAACAACATACTCACAGGGCAGTATGATGGAAAAAAAAAAGAAAAAGAAAAGAAAGAGGAACAAGCAAAAATTAGAAACACATAAGAACAAAAATAATTTTGATAGCTACAACAGCACAGATACAAGAACCGACCATTGGTTTTATGAGTAGGGGAACATGTAAACTTCTAGGTAAAATACATCTGCAGCTGGTGTTACTGGGAAGTCTAGGACCTGAAGTTAGACTTATCTGTCACAGACTCTCCGAGTATGGTCAATGTGTCAAACCAAAATTGCACTTACATCTAGACATTTCCTACTAAGCTACAAAATACTACCTCATTTCAGGTTGAACACTTTCTCACTCCTACCAAGAGTTGCAGGTGAGAGCAAGGCTCTGTTCCTGCACCAAATCATTGCTTCCAATGACGGAGCAGTGAAAGCCACAACCTACTAACAGCTATCAAAGGAGAACGTATTTGATTTAAGTTCACTGGCGTCATTACCTCACTGAAGCCCAAATGATGACTGACGTTTATGACTACAGTTGTCCCACTAGAGTAGAATGGGCTGTCGTGAGGGCAGTTTTACTTGCCGCTGTATTTTCAGTGCCTAGAGCTGTGCCTGGCACATGAAGGCTCTCAACAAACACTCATCTATTATTATTCACTATATGTGAGGCACCACATCCCAATACACGCTCTTTATTCCTGCTGAATTGTGAGCACAGATTTTAAAAGGCAAAAGAGGCTGGGCACAGTGGCTCACTCCTGTAAATCCCTGCGCTTTGGTAGGCTGAGCTGGGAGGATCACTTGAGGCCAGGAGTTCAAGACCAGCCTGGGCAACAAAGCGAGATCACTCCCATCTCTACAAAAAATTTAAAAATTAGCCGGGCATGGTGGTGTGCATCTGTAGTCCCAACTACCAGGGAGGCTAAGGTGGGAGGATCACTTGAGCCCAGGAGTTTGAGGTTACAATAAGCTATTATCACAAGGCTGCACACTCCAGCCTGGGCAACAGAGCAAGACTCTATCTCTTCAAAAAAAATGGCAAGGGAGCTGGCATTCACTGGTGGATTTGCAACCTCACAGCCAAGTAGCTGGTGACTGAAAAATGTTACTGGTGCCCCGTGTGGCAAAGGAGGAAGGTACCACTCAAGGAAATCCCCGAACTGCGTACACTATACAGCACGACTTTATAAAAATGATTATTGCAGGTACCTGCCCCCCCCAACAGTAGTGTGAGTTCTTCAAGAGGCATGAGAGGCATAGCAGTGGGCTGCAAGGGAAGGCGGGAAGGCCCCAGGCTCTGGAGTCAGACCCAGTGTGTATATCAGCTCTGCCATTCAGTGCCTGCCCAGGTTTCTACACCTTGCTACCTCAGCCCCACAGCAGCCAACCAGAGTAATTGTAGTAGACCACAAGGCTGCTGTGAGGATTAAACACAGTTCAGGTCTATGACATGCTGTGTTCCCTTTCCTTAAGCCAAATACACACGTTTGGGTGAGAAAATGAAAATTCCTTCCAGGCCATGCAAAGTGCCACACGCAGGTGTGACTGGGGCTACTATGTGCTTCCAACTCCCGGGGCTGGACTTGGACTATTTTTGTCAATTCTGTGATATTTTCTCCTCAGACTTACCAACAACCAGAGAGTCACTGTTTGACCTTAGATAAATTCAAGAAACATACTGAGCACCTACTTTGCAGTAGGCACTATGCCAGCATGCACATTATGTCATTTAATCCTCACCTGTGGATCAATATCTGAATCCTACAGAAGAAGAAAGAGAGATTCAGAGTGACCAGGTGCCCTGCCCAAGGCCACAATACCGGTGAGTGACACAGCTACACTGCACTCTCCCTGTGTGTCTCTGGGCAGTTGCTGTCTAAGCTTGCATCTCATCCTCCTCTGCTGGACAGCCACATGGCTACATGGTGAAACAGAGCGGTGGGCAGGACAGGAGAAATGGCAAAAAAGAACAAATCTGCAATTCTGGTTCTTAGTAAAGTTTCTGAATCAATAGCAGGCAAGATATGAAGACTGACATTTTCCTGCTCTATCCAACACTCCTTGGTATACAGAAAACACAGACATACTTTCCATTTGTGTAAGGCAGCTCTTTAAGGACTCCCTGTGACCATTTCTGCCATCCTGATACTCTCTCTTGACTGCTCTCTAAGTGAGGAATCTGACACCGTGCCATCAGGTGAGAAGTAAGTAGCCTGACACATGCAGGGTGCCCAGCCAGGGAACCAGGGGATGTGGGCTCCACCTCTAGCTCAACCTGGACCTAGTTCCTGCCTCTCCAGATTCAGCACTTCATCTATAAATCAAAGGTATAAGACTGAAAAAAATTTTGTAAACTGTGCTCTAGGGCAGCAATGCCCAACAAAAATAAAATGCAAGCCACATAAGTAAATTGAGTTTCTAGCTGCCACATTTTAAAAAGTGAAAAACAACTGAAACTGACTTTAATATTTTATTTAATCTAATATATGTAAGATACTATCATTTTGACACGTTACCCACACAAAAAATATTAGCAAGATATTTTATGTTCTTTTTTCAGTAGCAAGTCTCAAAATTTGGTATGCATCTTACTCTCAGAACATCTCAACTAGCCTCGTTTCTATGGCTTGAAAGTCTCAAGTGGCTGCGGCTCCTGTACTGGACGCAGCTCCCCAGAGCCCCACTTGGGATTCCCCCCTGGAAAAGGGAAGTGAGTGTACCACCAACTCTGAAAGACTCCCCCTAACCAAAGACTGTCCCTGTTTTTAAAAGTCACAGGTTTTAAAAACCAACGGGCAACACCTTTCTAAGCCTTGCTGCAATAACTTATCCCTTCTGATGTAAGCAAGGAAGCCAAGGAACCCAGGTGTCTAGGTAAACTTACCTACTGTCTGTGTCCAATCCCACAAAGTCCTTTTTCTCAAATGGGACACAGAGAAGGGGGATCTTATCCCCAGACTTGTCTGTGGCTCTGTCCAGACGCTTGGAGTCAAGCACGATGAAGAGAGATTCAATGAAGTCCTCAATTCTCTTCTCCACAGTCTCGCAGTCCTCGTAGTTGGGGTAGAAGGCCACGTCCGTACGGGGCTGCTCTGCAATCTCCCCCTGCAGCCCAAAGACAAAGAGCCGGGAGTCGTACAGCGTGGAGCCGTAGATCTCCTTCTGCACGTGGAACTTCTCGAAAGTCTGTGGCCAGTCCTTGGCCGAGAAGCAGTCTGTGATGGTGATGAGGCCCACGACCTTGCGGTGGGTCTGGAAGTCACCCCACTCATTGTTTTCTGGTGGGTAGTGGTGCCTATAGCGGATATAGAGCACTCGCTGGTTGTCCCGCACGCTGATCTGACTCACGGAGCAAATCCTCTTGTAGATCCTGAAGAAGTTCTCTTCAGAGACAATGCCAACAGGCTGGACCACCACAAGCAGAGTCTGGTGGTCCTCGGCACACTGCATATAGTCAGGGACGCTCATTTTGAAGTCCCTGTCCAAAGAGAAAAAACAAGGCTTTGAGATGCACAGTTCTGAATGCTGTTGGTCCACTTTGGGATGCAGTAATTCTGACACTTACTGCCTGGAAGACGGGATAAACCCCAAGTAAGGCTGTGAAATCAATCGTCCTTAGAGTTCTAGGTATGGCTCTCATAGTTCTTAGCACAATACTGTAACTGCTGGTTTTCGGTCTCTTGGACTCAGCTTTGAGCTTCTGCAGAAATGGGGCTGTTTTTTATCTTTCTATTCCCACCACCTACCTGGGTAGTGATATAGAGTTAATGCTCAAAAATGTTTACTGGGTGAATGAAAGAACATTCGAATAATTGCCCCCCACTCCCTCGGCAGGATATGATGGAAAAAAACACAGTGAATCAGATCTGGATTTGAATTCCAGTCCCCCTGAGCTCCTCATCAGCTACAAAATAATGGAGATGATAAAACTTGCCTTCTATAACTGTATCTAGACTAAAGGAAGTTGCAAATGTAAAGTACCTAGCACAATACCTGACATAAAAGGAGGGATTATACAAATATACTGCTCCTCCTTTATAAATGAGAGTTTTTATAACCCCTCTGAGCCAATTTTGCCAGATATAAAAAGAAAACATTATTTCCTGATTCCCAGCACTGTTGAAGAATTAAATTAAATAATCCATATGAAAGAATCTGGCTCATAGGAGGTACTCAATAGATGTTTGTGGAAGGAAGGAAGGAATGAACAAATGAGCAATCAAACAAATGCTGCCCAAAGCCCACAGTCAGATGGAAACACCACTGCCTGGAAGTCAGAGACCACATTCAACTCCTAAGTGACCTGGGACAAGCCCGTGCATTTCCCTGAGCCCCAGTTTAATCATGAATAAAAATGGAGGTAACAGCACATACCTCAAAGGGTTAGTGAGCCAATATTTTGGTTTTGATAATGTACCATAGTTTTATAAGATGGTACCACTGGGGGAAATCGGGAAAAGGGTACACAGGCTTTCTCTGCATTATTTCTTACAACTGCATATGAATTTCTAATTATATCTCAGAATAAAAAGTCTAATTTTTTAAAAGGTTATTGAGATTAAATGAGCTCACTGTATCAAACAAGGAATGTGAAAAATCTATTCTATAAGATGTACTTAAATATTTCTGCTGTTGGCCAGGTGAGGTGGTTCACGCCTATAATCCCAGCACTTTGGGAAGCCAAGGCAGGAGGATCTCTTGAGGCCAGGAATTCAAGACCAACCTGAGCAACATAGAGAGACCCTGTCTCCACAAAAATTTTTTTCATTAGCCAGGCACGGTGGTACACACCTGTAGTCCCAGCTACTTGGGAAATGGAGGCAGAAAGATCACTTGAACCCAGGAGTTCGAGGTTACAGTGCACTATGATTGTGCCACTACACTCCAGCCTGGGTGACAGAGCAAGACCCCCATCTCAAGCAAATAAATTAATCTGCTGTCCCCATAAGTATTCTCATACTTACAAAGGTACACATGGCAGAGACAGCTGCACCATGAAGCTAATGGCCCTTAGGCTTCAGGCCGCCACTTGTAGGAGCTCCTTCCATGGCCCTTTATCTAAGTTTGTATTTGTAATTTTGTTTTATTTTTCTCAAATAGGAACCCCAAATTGTATAACCTTCAGGTCACCAAAGACTGAATGCAGTAGCCCTCTCAGTTGAAACAATAAAATTAGAAGGACATTTCTACAAGAACTCTGTATGATTCCAAGGGCAGGAATTTCATCCTGGACTGACAGGAAGATGACTGGGAGGGGCGATCCACTTCTAGACATGCAGATTCTGGGGCCACCTATCCCAGGGTGGACTTTAGATCTCAACCCTCATCCTCCACAAACTTCGAGAACACACATGGATAGAGGGGTATGAACAAAATTAAATTGAAAAGGAATCCCTGGCCTCCTAACATAGCTCCATTTATATCAAGTTCAAAAAGAGGCAACACTAAACAATATATTGTTCAGGGATATTTACACATAGGGTAAAACCATAAAGAAAAAATAAATTTGGACAATGGTACTTAGATGGCAAAAGGAATGCAGTTTGAGAGGGAAACAGCAGGCGTCAGAAGTATGAGTTATGCTCTATTTCTTAAGCTGGATGGCAGGCACAGGGGTGTTTGTTTTGCTATTCTTAAAACTGAACATAAACATTGTACATATTTTTGATATATACTTCAAAATTTTTAAAGAATTAACAGCGATATATTGTATGTCAAATATTATATATTAGATATATATTTCAAATATTACGTTGAATATATTATACATTCAAATATATTTGATATATATTTCAGATATTTTCAAAGAGTTAAAAAAGAAAGGTCTCACTTGGAGGAGCTTATAGTCAAGTTTTCAGCAAGCTAGTCAGTTTTAAAGCCTAGCCTAGTTCTTCTCATCTATCAATAGATTATGCTGCCACTCCTGTAATTCCCTTCTTCAATGAGAAAAAAAAAAAGATATACAAAAAAGTCAAGTGAGTTACAGATACAGTTCTGCCTGAAGATAGGTGGATAGTGGGTCTTGGACACAAGTCTGAGGACCGGAGGTGTTCAATTTCTCTTGTCTGAAGTAAAATGGGAAAAATAATAATGTATAAGCTTTTCATAAAACTAAACTAAGTGCTTCATAAATATTAACTACTATTATTATTTCTTTTTAGGTTAGGAATTTTCTTGTTTTCTGGAGTTCAAACATTCTTACTTTTATAAAATGATGGTGAGAGTAGATGGCGGTTGTTTTTCAATTATCCTACCTGAGCAAAAATAAAAATAGACAACCCTATTATTGATCCTTCAGTTTTGGGGATTTTACCAATCTATGAAATCCAAATAACTAGGTCACCCTGGGCCAAATGACCCTCTGGCTCCCTTCTAGTTCCAACTGGGCACTGAGAAGCACAGAAGCGGTCATGCCCATGTCATGGTGCAGGAAACCAGGAAACCACACAACCTCAGGCAAGGGTTCTCCCTGAAGCAGCTCAGAATAACAGCAAATATCTTAACTTCTGCCCCACAGTCAAACTATGCATCTAGCACAGGAAAAAACAGGTCTCACATAAGGTGGAAAAAGGAACTGCACTAGGCTCTTTACCACTTACCATGTCTAGACTTCACAACCGCGCCAAGAAACGAGGCTTACCCTCTTCAATCTAGAAGAACTCCAGGCCCAGTGACCTGCTCAAGGTCTCCAAATCTGTGACAAACTGGAGCTCAGGCCCCACTCCACACTTTTCCACGGGTTTCTTCAAGAAGGAATCTTATGAAATGAAACCTGCCACTCGTTTCTGCTTCATGGAATTTTCCATTAAATGGGGGAAGGTGTGGCACCAGCTAGTAGTATAAAGGCTTGCCTTTTCCAAATTGAGGGACATTCTATAAAATACCTAACCAAAACTTCTCAAAATTGTTAAGGTCATGAGAAAACGAAGGAAGATGGAGAAACTAACACAGATCAGAGGAGACGAAGAAGACATGGTGAGTAAGTGCCATGTAGTACCCTAGATGGATCCTGGAACAGCAAAAGGACATTTGGGGAAAAACTGGCAAATTCCAAATAAAAAGTGAAGTTTAGTTAATACCAGTACAGCAATGGTGTTTTCTAAGTTTTGACAAATGTACCACATAATGCAAACTGTTAACGTAGGGGAAACTAGACAAGGAAACTCTCTGTACTATTCTTGCAACTTTTCTATATATCTGAAATTACTCCAAAATAAACCTATTTTTTTAAATTACTTAAGGAGTGTCCATGCTGTTGATTTCTATCAATGACATATATTACCTTGAAATCATGGATGTGAGAGAATGTTTATGCAGTGGTTCTGATTAAATTTTTTTTTTTTTTTTTTTTTTGAGACAGAGTCTCACTCTCTTGCCTCGGCTAGAGTGTCCTGGCATCAGCCTAGCTCACAGCAATCTCAAACTCCTGGGCTCAAGCGATCCTCCTGCCTCAGTGTCCGGGTAGCTGGGACTACCAGCATGTGCCACCATGCCCAGCTAATTGTTTCTATTTTTAGTTGTTTGGCCAATTTCTTTCTATTCTTAGTAGAGACGGGGTCTCGCTCTTGCTCAGGCTGGTCTCAAACTCCTAAGATCAAGCAATCCTCCTGCCTCGGCCTCCCAGAGTGCTAAGATTACAGGCGTGAGCTACCGCGCCTGGCCCTGATTAAAAATTTTATAAAAAGGGCCAGGCATAGTGGCTCACACCTGTAATCCTAGCACTTTGGGAGGCTGAGGCAGGAGGATTGCTTGAGGAAGGAGTTCAAGACCAGCCTGAGCAAGAGCGAGATCCCCTCTCTACAAAAAATAGAAAAACTTTCCCTCTGTGCACATATGCACTAAAAAAAAAAAAAAAGAAAGAAAGAAAAAGAAAAGAACAAAACATAAAAACTTAGCCAGGTGTTGTGGCACACACCTGTAGTCCCAGCTACTTGGGAGGCTGAGGCAGGAGGATCTCTTGAGCCCATGAGTTTGAGGCTGCAGTAAGCTATGACAACGCCACTGTACTTTAGCCCATGTTACAGAGGGAGACCCTATCTCATTTAAAAAAAAAAAAAGGATACAAAAAGATAACCAAAACCTTAAAAAAAAAAAAAAAACCTGGCACTGAGCCAGTTCTAGTGTCTGAGACAAAGCTGACACACATATTAAAAGATCAAAAATAGGCCAAGCATGGTTGCTCATGCCTGTAATCCCAGCACTTTCGGAGTTCAAGACCAGCCTGAGAAATATAGCAACACTCCATCTCTACAAAAAACTTAAAAATTAGCTGGGTATGGTGACAAGAACCTGAAGTCCCACCTACTTGGGAGGCTAAGGCAGGAGGATCACCTGAGCCCAGGAGTTCGAGATTGCAATGAGCTATGATGACACCACTACACTCCAGCCTGGGCAATAGAGTGAGGTCTTGTCTCAAAAAAAAGAAAAAAAAATCAAAAACCAAAAATGTATTTCTTCAGCATGGTAGTTTCTCAAAAAGTTAGCGTTAAACCAGCAATTCTATTCCTAGCTATATACCCAAGAGATCTGAAAACATGTGCCACACCAAAAACTTGCACAGGAAATGTTCGTAGCAGCATAATTTGTAAGAGCCAAAATGTTAAGACAACACAAATATCCATCAACTGCCAAACAGATACACAAAATGTGGTATATCCATACAGTGGAATATGATGCAACCATAAAAAGAAAAAAGTACTGATGTGTACTACAAAATGAATGAATCTTGAAAACATTATGCTAAGTGAAAGAAGCCAGATACAAAAGGCCACACATTGTATAGTTCTATTAACATGAAATTTCCTGAATGTGCAAATCCATACACACAGAAAGTAAATTAGTGCTGCCAGGGGCTGTGGGAGGGGGGAATGAGGAGTGACTGCAAATGGGTATGGAGTTTCTTTCTGGGGTGATGAAAATGTTCTGGAATGGCAATGTTTGCACAACTGTGGATATACTAAAAAAATCACTGAATTGCAGCTTTAAACAAAAGTGGATTTTATGGTAGCTTAATGATGTCTCAGTGAAGCTGTTATTTTAAAAAATGTTTCTTGACGTTTATTTTTCCCTTTATACTACTAGTCTTCCACACAATTTAAAAAAACAAACATACAAAACAAAATACAACGAAACGTTGCCGGGAGATCTTGAGGGCTGCAGTATTCCTGAGTCTCCAACATCATGCTATTGATTCATGTTAAAAAATAAAACTGGGCTGGAAATAGCTATAACTGCTTTTTAAAAACTGGACAGTCACTGGTTTAAACTGAGAAGGGGGTGTCACAGCCCATATCTTCCACTCAACCGAGCCCTGCTTTCAGCATTTTAATCCAACTCTCTGTAAAAACGTGTGAAGACAACAAACACTGCACCCTGACACCAGGCAATTTAGTGAAAAGGCATTTATGTGGGGAAGTAAACTGGAGGGGTGGCAGAGCTGACACAAGAGAAAACCAAAAGCCAGCACCGTGTTGACACTTTCCTCAAGACTTCACTGGGATACATCGGAGTTTACAACACGGGAAACAGTGCCTGGTGCCGCCCAGCTAGATTTGAGACACTTTTAATCCCGATGAGATACTGGAAGAAAAGGGAGAGGAGGGAAGCCTCGGGATCGTTAGGCAGGGAAAGCGGCTGGAGGGGCGTGGACCACAGCCCAGCTCGGAGACCAGCCCAGCCGCTGGCCTGCTCGGGCCGGGTCCAGGGGGCGTAGCCAGGCCCAGGGGCTGGGGTGGGGGGTCAGCGCTGCGGGCTGTCCAGGAGAGGAAGCCCTAAGGGAGAGAGCACCCTGAGCCGGGGAGGTGAAGAGGACTACAGCCGCGGGCTCAGGAGAGCAAAGGCCGAGGCCCAGGAGGCGGCAGGTATGGGCTGGGTCTGGAACAGGTGTAGACCGGGTATTGAGCGGGTGTGGACAAGGCCCTGGACAGGTGTAAGCAGGGCGCCAGGCAGGGGTAGACGGGCCTCAAGCAGGTGTAAACTGAACCCTGGGCTGGGCAAGTGGATCCGGACAGGTGTGGGCTGACTCGGCCCGGAACAGGTGCGGGCTGGGGCGAGCCCCTCGGCGGGACACACGCCGATTCGCACGCCGGTGACACACAGACAGCCCTCCCTCCGCCGGCCCGGGCTCCCTCACCGGGAACCCCCCACGTAGCACTTACACAGCCGGTGGCCCGGGGCCGGAGCAGGAGCCAACGGCCTGGCGGGCAGCGGGGCAGAGCAGCCTCTGCGGCCACTTCCCCGGCTCAGCGCTGGCGCTTCCGACTGGCGGGCGAGCCGGCTCCGCTCCTGCGCGTGCGCGGAGGCCAGTCCTGGGCCGTTGATCCGCTCCGGGTTTTGGGAAAGACGCGAGAGAAGCGAGGGAGCGGGAGGAGGGAGGAGCGAAAGCGGGGAGGAGGGAGCGGAGGAGAACGCAGGGAGGAGGCAGGGGAGGGCCCGGGGCGGGGAGGGGCAGACGTGACGAGAGAAGCACGTGGTCCTGCGTGACGCAGCACGGGAGAAGGGGTGGTCCTTTCCCTGCGCCACTCACTAGTACCTGCAGACGCGCAGCTGGGATTTCACTTGTTTTATGGAGCCCTACATTGGAGGCCGCTGCCAAACCCCACTGCAATCACACCGACCACCCCGCGCGGAGCACCCCGCTGGCGTCCCCCCTTTAGCAGGTTGGGGCCTGTGTGGTCCCGCATGCCTCCCAGCACGCGAGGCTCAGCCTCACGGGTAAAACGGCACTCCTGACTTTAAAGGCCCCCAAAATCAGTCCCCACAAAGAGCTCAGGACAGGCCGTGGGGGGTAGGTCAGCTGCGGTTAGTTCCAAGGATAAGAAACCCGCTGGCTGAATGGGGATGGAAGCCACCTAGGGATTAAACCCTTCTGGCTTTAAAAAAAAAAAAAAGCTAAAGGAGAGGGGACTTACATACATCCATAAGAATGTGCATAGTGCACGAAGAATTAACCGTGGCATCTGCTAGAGGACATACAACAGGGGAGATGAAGTCTCTCCCCTTGTGTATTTTTAATATTCTGTTTGGATTTCTTACCATATGCATGTATTTCTTTTCCCATTAAAGAATGTTAAAAAAAAAAAAAAAGTAACGAAGGACTACAGTGGTCAGCAGATAGAGCAATGGAAAAATGGTCTAAGCCAGCACTTCTGCTTTAAGCCAGCAAGCATTTATTGACTCTCTGCTATGTGGCGAGGGCTGTTTTATGACTTATTTTATTATTCATATTTTGTATAAAATAATATGCTATCCCTCATCCCTGCTCAGGGCCGGTGGAAAACCAATTCCATTTTCATTGAATTGTTTTCTAAGGAGTAAGAATGAGTTACAAACAAAACACATCTTCAGGGCAAAAAAATAGAGCTGATTTCCAGCCAGCAAGCCAAGACAGCCAGGAAGGGTTTTCAACAGAGGTATCCAGGGGCTGACGAAGAGTATCTTCCAGACACCAAAAGCTGCCCAAGGTGGCTGCTCCCTGGTGTTAACAGTGCATAGGGCTGACGTTTTAGGCTAAATGAAAAAAAAAAAAAAAAATTAAGAAAAAAAAATAAGAGTGTATGGGTTAGGGTATAAAACAGAAAAGAGACATTTAAAATGCCACCATTAATGGAGATCTGTGTGCAGGAACCAGGCTCCAAGCTTAGCTCACACCATCTTCCTAAGATCTACGCAAAGCAGCTATTCTTAGCGCCGAGGTCCTGAAAGGATACCCCACTTGGCTGGGGTCACGCAAGTGGCTGGTGCTATTTACGGATTCAAATCCAGGGCTGTCAGACTCCACAGCCTGTACTATTAATATTTCCGTAGTTCTTTTCTGTTCTTACTCACGCTATAAATGGATAAGGCAAGCAATTTGGAAAGCAAGATTGAAAGCTAGCAAAAGGAAACGTTGCTTATTTTTGTACAGCATTTCTCTGTTTACAATGTACTCAATTTATTGTACTGCCCCAGAAAATCTGTGGGGGAGGGAGGAAAACATATTTAAACCACAAACATTTATTTCTGACAATTCTGGAAGCTGGAAATCTGAGATCAGGGTGCCAGCATGATTAGGTTTTGGTAAGGGCTCTCTTCCGGGTAGCAGACTACTGACCTTGTATCCTCAGATGGCACACAGAAAGCCAGCTAGCTCTCTGCTCTCTTCTTTAGAAGGGCACTAAATTCCATCATGAGGGTTCTGTCCTCATGACCTAGTTACCTCCCAAAATCCCCATGTCCAAATACTGTCACATTGGGGGCTAAATTTCAACATATGAATTTTGGGAGAACACACTCAGTTCATAACAAGCTCTCTTAGAAAATTCTCCAGTAAACTGAGCTAGAATCTCCTTCCCTGAAACATAATAGAGTCTCAAAGAATAGGGCCAATGCCCAAAGAAGCATGGAGGGGTTCACAATTATCACAGCCATGAGTTACAACTGTAGGTCAGAGCCCCTGCTCCATCGCTCCCTAACTGCATGCGTTCAATGTCTTCATCTGTTAAATGGGCATATCACTTCATAGGTCTGTTACTAGAATTAAATAAAATATGAAAAAGCAATTTGAGAAATGGGACAAATTCTGTCACATACTACTTGTACAACTTTAGGATAAGGTGACCATATATCTTTATTTGCCTGGAACAATCCCAGATTACAACTGTTGTCCTAGCTAAAATTATTCTGGTTGGTGATACCATTACCCCACTTTAGATGGCTGAAGAAAAGCCATCATCTTTCAGAGGTTTTGATCCCCCTCCATTGCTATAAAGGGTCTCTTGCTCCTTCCTATGTTGTAGAGCTCTCTCTTTTCCTGTGAAGTCCAAGAGGATATTTGTCCACAGGATGAGGTCTCACTTGGGCTTTCCAGTTCACAGGCCAAGTGTTAGAGTGTGAAGTCCATATGAAGGTAAGAAATAATTCTCAAAGTTTAGGATACACAGAAGCACAAAGTTTATTTACTCTCTCTCCAAACAGAGAGAGGGCACAGAACCAGAAATTAAGAGAGACGCTGGCCCTGAGGCCAAACAACTCTGACACTATTAGAGCAGGCTGAGGAGGAGTGGGGGGGATATATGACTGTATCCCATTGAGCAGAAGACAGCAGAGAAACTGCTGTGTTGTCTTTTTCTGTTTCTCATGTAGCAGATTGATAACAGAAATTAGTTTCCTCTTTCCTCTTGATAAGGAGGGGGTGGTGGCATCTGGTGCCATGTCTTCTTGAGGAAGCAGGGGAAGTTTGCACTCCTACTGTCTGCTCAAGAACCTTCTCAAGGCTGTTTAAACAGTACTTTAAAAAAAAACAAAAACAAAAACAACGTTTTAAAGACAGTGAATTTTAATGTCAATTTATCAGATAGTCTACCCTTTCCTTCCCCATCTCCTGGAGACATTTTTCCTTTGGAATATAAATTGACCAGCTCTGGTAAATGTTAATGAGGATTTACACCTTCTTTTGTTTGCTCAGCTTTTTTTTTTTTTTCCAGAATATTACAGGGGTACAAATGCTTTGGTTACATGAATTACTTTTGCACAGTTTGAGTCAAAGTTATACGTGTGTCCATCACCCAGATAGTCTGCATTGTACCAGTTAGGTGTGAATTTCCCCATCCCCTCCTCCCCACTCCTACCTGCTTGATTTCTGTTGAATTTTACTACCAGCTGTACATGAGTGGTTATCATCTAGTTCCAATTTAATGGGGAGTACATGTGGTGTTTGTTTTTCCATTCTTGCCATATTTCACTTAGGAGGATGGTCTCCAGTTCCATGTAGGTTGTTACAAAAGGTATTAGTTCACCATTTTTTTTATGGCTGAGTAATACTCCTCAGTATACACATATCACATTTTATTAATACATTCATGTATTGATGGTCACTTGGGTTGTTTCCACATCTTTGTGATCATGAATTGTGCTTCTATAAACATTTGAGTGTAAGTGTCTTTTTTTATAAAATGTCTTTTTTTCCTTTGGGTAAATTCCCAGTAGTGGGATTGCTGAATCAAATGGTAGGTATACTTTTAGTTTGCTCAGCTTCTTTTATGCTAGGTAAACATGTCTGAGAGACACTCATGTTGCTAACCTCAGAGGCAGAGTTCATGCTACTCTAAGTGGCTGCCAGTTAGAAATTTATTTTTCTTGTTAGCCTGTTAGCAAGACAATGATGGTATATACCATTTATGGAACTCCTACCGGGAAGGTAAAGTACAATGTGCTTGGCATAAATATCTCATATAATCCTCACAAGGACCATATAAGTTAGGACACAGGAATCAGACAATGGAAATTACAATGTGAATTATATTATCAATATGTCGCTTGGAGAGAAAGCTTTAGATCTGGAGCCAAAATTTTGGGTTTAGTATACTAAATCCTTCGCCTTAGAATTATTCAGACTCTAGGCCTGGCACATTGGTTCATGCCTGTAGTCCCAGCTACTTGGGAGACTGAGGCAGGAGGATCACTTGAGCCAAGGAGTTCAAGGCTGCAGTGAGCTATGAATACCACCACTGCACTCCAGCCTGGGCAACAGAGCAAGACCCTGTCTCTAAAAAAAAAAAAAGAAAAGAAAAAAAACCATTTTAAATAACAATAAATTTTAAAAATTTGTTTTGAAAGGCATACACTCCAATTTCAGCCAGCGCCGGACAACAGCCACAGCCTTCTCCTCAATGGCCCAAAGTCACACAGTTAATGAAGGAGGGAGCTCGGATTCAACCTCATGTTAACTAACTGCCAAAGCTCATTTTAAACCCCTCTGCAAGATAACTATGCAGATGCTCCTCGAATTATACCCGGTTACGTCCCAATAAACCCATCATAAAAGTTGACAATCATAATTGGGGACGTCTAAACTCTTCTTTCAGAGGCGAATGCAGAGCTAGAGAAGGGGCTCAGTAATTGAGCGCTAGCCTGCCTTTCAGCGCTCAACAGCTGCCTTCAGGGGAACCACTTGAGAGGGGCCCCGGTAAGACTGGCTGAGTGTCACCTCCTTTGCAAAAATCAGATCAGACCAGAAGGTTGAAAAGAAAGGAGCGGACACCGCAGTGTCCGCCGAAGCCTGAGCTCCTCGGGGACAAGGACTGCGTCCGACTCAGCTGAAAGGCAGTGTACACTAGTAAACACCGAGTGAGTCAGTTCACTCAATGAATGAACCAGAGCCTGAACAGCAGAGGACGCCACAGGGGGCTGGGGCTTCTAACCGGCCAATCAACACCTTCGCTCCCCCGCCCCGCCCTCGCCCGCCCCGCTCACTGCCCGCTCCCCCGCATTCCCTCCGGCTGCATGGAAATCCCGGAAGAGAGGATTCTCCAAGGCGTTCCTAGGCGGAATGCGCATGCTCCGGGGCTGGCAGCCCCGAGGCGTCATTTTCCCGCGGCGCCTGTGGGACGGATTTGAAAGCGATTGGTTGAGAGGACGAAACCCAAGCTCCACCTGCCAGCGTCCCTCGTCTCGCCCAGCTCTTCTCCCAGAACCGAAGATTTGTTTTGCACAGCCCCTTCCCAATGCCACCCCAACCCTGACGCGCTGATCTCGCTCGGAACCTAGGCTAAACCAGGCTGGGAATTAAAAAAAAAGCGGGGGGGAGACCGGAAGTGACGCACGAGAGCGAGCGGAAGAAAAGGGGCCCGACGGTTGTTGCCCTGGAAACCTAGCTCTCCGCGTGCGTCACGACTCCCACGGCCCCTCCCCTACTATGGCCCCAAGCGGCCAGCGGGGACCTGGAGTTACCCGCGCTGCTGCAGGGCACGCGACCGAGCGTCGCGGGCCTACCTTTGTGCATTCGGCTGTTCAGCCCAGAAATATGTGTTAAATCCCGGCCGTGTGCCAGGCGTTGTGGAAAGTGACAGGCGGGGAGGATAGTGATTTGCCCTGATCTCACCCCCCAGCCTCTGATCACCCTTCCTTGGAAGTCCTTCCCCATCTCATCGGTTCATTCTTCAAGTCCCAGCTTCCCGACTTTGGAGCAAACGTTGACTCTTCATTTTCCCTAATCCATGCCCTTCCACACTTCCTTGTCTTTTTCTACATTGTTCCTTCAGTCCAGAATATTCTCCACCTAGAGCCTCTCTGTTCCTCCGTTGACATTCTGCTGAAATGGCTCTCTTTTCATTCTTCCCAGGCAGAGGTGGTCTGTGATGTGTCAGTGATTGATGAGTTTTCTTCTTTCTACTTTCCTATATTACATTTTTTCTTTAAGCACACATTGATTTTATAATGAAAAAATAAATCATTTAAAAAGAGATCACTTCTTTGTTTTCAAAGAGATTGTTAATTTGGGGAACTCTTTTGGGGGTTAACTTTTTATATATATATGTGTGTGTATATATATATATACTTTCAAATCCACAGAAAATTGGCATGAATTGTAACAAGAACTCCCATACACCCTTTAACTGTAATCACCAGTTTTTTACATTTCTGCCTCATGTGTTTTATCATTTTCTTTCTCTGTCTCTCTGTCCCAGCTGTATCCTTTATAGCTATTTTTCCTTCTGTCCAGAATCATACTGTTGCAATTAAGTATCAGATCTTTTTTTAGTGTCCTTTCATGTAGAGCAGTGTCTCAGCCTTTCTTTGTCTTTCATGGTTTTGTGAAAATTGGAGATACCAGGATGAAATCACTCTTGTCAGACCCAAAAAAAATGGAGCTGGAAAAGCACAAGGAGGAGAGTTCATGTTTACATATCTGAGATAAGAACTGTCTCAAGAACTTAATAAAATAACCCCACAAGAAAGTCCTTCATATCTTTCATGTATCTCACGCTTTTCACCACCTACATTTTGCACATATGCACATATTTCTTTTTTTTTTTCCTTAGAGATGGGATCTCACTATGTTACTCAGGCTAAACTAGAATTTGCCCAGGCTTAGGCAATCCTCACACTTCAGCCTCTCAAGTAGCTGGGACTACAGGCACATGCCCCTGTGCCTGGTTTATGCACATATTTCTATGACCAGGTTTATCATAGGACATTGTTTAGGACTAGAGCAATTCAGATAAGATGCTCTCAAAAGACCACTTGCCTAGTAACAGCATCTCCCCCAATAAACTGACTCTAGCTTTGAGCCTCCAAACGAATGACCTCTGTTTCCAAACAGCTTCTACTTTTGGCCAGTAAAAGCTTTCCCTTACACTCCCCTGTTCAGGTGGACCTATGGCTGGCCATAGCTATGCATCCCAGATTGTAATCCTTTCTGTTTACACCCAAATAAATACATTATATTAGGAGATATTTTTCTCGGATCTCTGATACCTTTTTTTAGGTTAACAACTTTAGTATGTTAGAAGGATACAGGTCAGCTATTGTGTAAAATGTTTCTCAATTTGAGTTTGTCTAATGTGTTCTCATTATTAGATTCAGGTTATGTATTTTTTGCGAAAAAAAACCCCACCAAAGTATTGTGAGTCCTTAGTGCATTATATCAGGAGCCACATGATGTTGGTTTGTTCTATTGTTTGTAATGTTAACTTTGATCATTTGGTTAAGGTGAAGTTTGCCAGGTTTCTCCACTATAAAGTTGCTATCTTTGTCCTTTGTAATTAATAAATAATTTGTAGTATGATACTTAGAGGTTACACAATTAGCCTATTCTTCATCAAACTTTCATCAATGAATTTAACATCCACAGATGTCTCAAGAATGATTATCAAAAACTGCCTAGTTGTGACATTTTCTGGGAAACAGCATGTGTTCACCTGGAACATAATAGGTGACCAATAAATATTATTTACTGTTAGGTTTTCTTCCTTTGTAGATTAATAAAGAAGTTTCCTGTTTCAAGGGATATAGTCAGAAGCACTAGGTTAATTAGCCATCCAGACTAGTCTTATGTCATGGCAGCATCTACCTCAATGCCTGTCATATAATCAGCAATAAGTTTTTTGAACTAATAAAGAAATATCATCTACATACATAAACACACACACACACACACCCAAGAAACTATGTCAAAAAATTGAAAAATTATGATAATTGAGCAGCTAATGCTTAAACAAGTGTTCTCACCAATGCATGGTGGTCACTTGTAGAATTAGAAAACTTGTAAAAATAATTTATAGTATATCTAACTTAAGAAAATCAGATTTTACATCTCAAAATAAAACTAAGAAAGAAAGAAGAGGAAAAAATTTCTGACAAGGATTGCACATAAGAAGCTGCAGTTCTGTGTGAGACCACCAGATGCCGGGACAAGCTATGTAGCCATGCTAGAAAAACAAACATCCACATCTGGGCTGATTTAAGATCTAATTGCCTCAAATTGGCTCCAAAACCCCAGAGTTTGTCACTTTATCAGGGGAGCATAGGTCAGTGAGTTCTAGGCAAATTGGGAGTAGTCTGAAGCTTGGGAGGAATTCATAAGAGAGATTTAACTGAATTGGCAGTGCTTAATTCTTAAACTGGGTTATTTGAAAATTCCAGTTATTACACTACATTACATTATATTGTATTGTATTATATATAGTAATATATAATAATCCAATTGGAAGTATATTTTGCATATTATATATCAAGTTTTATGTTATAATTAAAATTATATTATTATCTTTTTTAAGAGAGGGAGGTCTCATTCTGCCGCTCAGGCTGGAGTACAGTGGTGCAATCATAGCTCACTGCACCCTCAAACTTCTAGGCTCAAACAATCATCCTGCCTTGGTCTCCCAAGTAGCTGGGACTACAGGTGCACACCACCATGACCAGCTAAGGGGTTTTTTTTTTGGTTTTTTTTAGAGACAGGGTCTTGCTATGATGCCCACGCTAGTCTGGAATTCCTGGGCTCAAGTGATCCTCCTACCTAAGCTTCCCAAGTCTTGGGGATTACAGGCATCAGCCACCATGCCTGGCATGTTGTTCTTTATACCTTTTGTGTGTATTAAATATTACAGCATTAAGGCAAAATTTTTAAAAATTGAGACTACATCTCTGCTACCTGCCAACTAGATACAGGGTTTATCTAAATTATTCAAATAACATAGATCAAGTAGAGGATTTGGGGAGTTTTTTTAAAGCACAATTACCCATACCTTTGCCATTCCTTTCCTTCTTTTTGTTTCGTTTTTTTTTTTTTTTTTTGATACAGAGTCTCACTGTGTTGCCTGGGCTAGAGTGCCGTCGCGTCACCCTAGCTCACAGCAACCTCAAACTCCTGGCCTCAAGCAATCCTTCTGCCTCAGTCTCCCGAGTAGCTGGGACTACAGGCATGCGCCACCATGCCCAGCTAATTTTTTCTGTATATTTTTAGTTGTCTGATTAATTTCTTTCTATTTTTAGTAGAGACGAGGTCTTGCTCTTGCTAAGGCTAGTCTTGAACTTCTGAGCTCAAACAATCCGCCCACCTTGGCCTCCCAGACTGCTAGGATTACAGACGTGAGCCATCGCATCTGGCCCATTCCTTTCCTTCTTTACCTGAAGCAGATAAAGAGATCAAAATGAACATCAATCATAATGGAACAAAAATAAACGGTCCGTCCCCCCACACCCACCACCTGATGGGAGTCAGTAAGGAGAGCATAGCAACATGTCTATGATGTTCCTGCCAAAGATGCATGACCCAGCTCTGATCATGAGGCAACAACAAAGACAAACCAAAATGAGGGCCTTTCTACAGAACCACTGGTTTGTGATCTTCAAAAGCATCAAGGTCATGAAAATCATGGAAAGACTGAGGAACCATAGGAGACTAAAGAGACATGCTTTAAAAACCTCCCCAAATCCTCTACTTGATCTATGTTATTTGAATAATTTAGATAAACCCTGTATCTAGTTGGCAAATAACAGAGATGTAGTCTCGATCTTTTAAAATTTTGCCTTAATGCTGTAATATTTAATACACACAAAAGGTATAAAGAACAACATGCCAGGCAGGGTGACTGATGCCTGAAATCCCTAAGACTTGGGAAGCTTAAGTGGAAAGATCACCTGAGCCTATGAGTTCCAGACCAGCCTGGGCAACATAGCAAGACCCTGTCTCTAAAATATCATGTGCGATTCTGAACTGGATCATTTTGTTAAAAAAAAAAATTATTGAAACAGTTAAAGAAACTTGAATAGAGCCTAAGGATCAGATGGCAGACACATATCAATGTTAATATCCTGACTTTGATGGCTGTGTTATGTAGGAGAATATCCTTGTTTGTAGAAAGTTCGCACTAAACTCTTCCAGGGTGGTGGGGCATCAGGTCAGCCACTCTCTAAGGCGGTTCAGGAAAATAAGCTATCTGTACTATACCGGCAACTTAAGTTTGAAGTTGTTTCAAAAATTATTAAAAAGAGGATTCTAGAGAAAGTCCAAGCTGTTAAAAATACACCGTGATTTCCTGACCTGACTCATACTGAATGAGAACGTTGCAGGTGTGGCCTTGAGGTGTGTGTTTTTAAAAGCACAGCCAGGTTTGGAAAGCGACTGCTCCCCACGGCCTGGGAGCAGGAAGAACAGCCCGTGCCTGCAGACCAATTTCCTCTCATCCCCCTTCCATCCACATCATCCGGGGCAGCTACAATAATTTGTTCCATACAAGCTGCCTAGTTAAATTCGGCCTCCACTGATTTCTGAGGTTTTGTTTCCATTCCTGCCAATAAACTGGATGCCTTCCCTCTCCCACGTTAAAAAAAAAAAAAGCACTGCTTTAAACAAGAAAACTAAGACCCTCTTTGAATGTGCTCCTCCCAGCATACCACCGGAGCAAGCTCTGGAACACCTCTGTTCAGGGCTTCTGGGGGCCTCAGCCCACTCCAGCCCCACGTTCTTGGTGCTTTATGGTCCCTTTGCTTTGGCTGTGAAGACACAGCCCCAGGGTAGGGGAGCCGCGGCCTCCTTCCCTCCCTCACAGGCCACAGGAAACCTGCTGCAGCTCTGCTTAGCTCAGGGCAACGATTGCTGCCTTTTTTCTTTTCTGTCTGGACCCAAATGCTGCTCCAGCCTCCCCAGTTAGTCTTTATGTACCCACACACCCCCTAACAGCCAGCCAGGGGGCCCAGGGAGGCCAATTTCAACAGAACACCAGAAGGGCTTCCCTGAGGTTGCATGCAACTCTGGGAACATATTAAAAACCAGTGACGGCTGGCGCTGTGGTGACGCCTGTAGTCCCAGCTACTTGGGAGGTCAGAGGATCGCTGGAGCCCAGGAGTTCCAGGTTGCCGTGCTCTAGGATGGTACCTGTGAATAGCCACTGCTCTCCAAATGAAAAAAGGCCAATGAATTGTGCTCTTTAAATAGGTGAATTGTGTGGCATGTAACTCATATCTCGAGAAAGTTGTACAGAACAAATTGCTCCTGCTACCAGTCCAGGCCCACCCTCTGTGGCTGCCCCTCACGCCATGGTTCAGCCTTGCTGAACTACCGGTTTCCTAGATGTCACTCACCTATGTTGCTGAGCTCTTGTGGGTGATGTTCTTTTTCTCTTCCCTGTCATATCCATCTGACAAATTTTTATACTTGCTCTCAAATCTTAATTCAAGTCCTTCCTCCTCAGTGAAGCCTTCCCTGATCCCCCCAAACAGAGGGAGTTACTCTGTCTCAGTGCTCAACTCCTCGTGCATCTCCTGTCATAAGATCTTCCCCCAGAACTGTGATTGACTGTCCTCATATGTGACCCCCGCACTGTTCTGTGAGCTTTGTCTCCAGCACAGGGACCAGCATACAGTAAGGACATAAACAGAGCATTGGCAAGTAAGTAGAAAGAGAAATGTTAATGGGATGGGGGATATAGCCCAGGGAAAGCAGGTTTGAATCAGAAACCCTGGCCTGGCAAAGATAACATAAAGACCACAGGGGAGGCCAGGTGTGGTGGCATGCGCCTGTAGTCCCAGCTCTTGGGAGGCTGAGGCAGGAGGATCGCATGAGTGCAGGAGTTTGAGGCTGCTGTGAGCTGCGATGATGCCACTGCACTCCAGGGGCCTCAAGAGAGAAAGTTGCTCCAAAAAAGGCAGCCAATACAAACCTCTCTATTTTATTATATTATACTAATAACAGCTATCATTTATTGAGCACTTGCAATATGACAGACACATTCTAAAAACTATATGCATTGTCTCATTGTTAGGGACTCAATTTCTCCACTGAAAATCCTACTTTTCTCATATACTCTTTGCTAAAGTGGATCTGCCTTAGACTACACCTGCAGTGGGGCATCAGATCTGCTTTCCCTTGTAAGAGAGAGTCTGTAAGGGCAAAGGAGAAACTGCAAAAGGGAACATCGAAAGCAGAGACAACTTATTTCATCCACACAACAAATTCGTGGCAAAGCCCCATGCCTTATTTATGTATCCATCTGAAAATTATGGAAAAGTGTAAAACAAATATAGAGGGGATAACAGCATCCAGACTTCCCTTCCACTGTAAACAACTAGAAAACCAGGGGCGGAGTAGGGGGGAGAGAAAAGAAGGTGTTTTCAGACACTGTACAACAGGCAGCTCAGGACTGTTCCTTGACGAGGGAGAAATGAGCCAGGTGAGCTCTGTGATCACTTGGGCTTTCTGCCTGGAGCCCATATCTGATCCTTGGTACAGAGAGGGTAACTCAAACAAAGACCACCAGTTTCACTAAGTTGGGGAGACAGAGAAAGGAGAAAGCTAGAGAGAGCTAATCCCTAAAGCTGTCTGTGAGCTTCTGGGCTCACCGCTGAGATGTTCATGCGTGGGTCAGAATGGCTGAAATTAAAAGGCTCACAACACCAAATATTAGGGAGAAACTGGAATCCTCATACATTGCTAGTGGGATTGTAAGCTGCATAAGTACTCTGGAATACAGTCCGGCAATTTCTTATAAAATTAAACATACGCTTACTCTTTGACACAGCAATTCCAGGTCTAGGTATTTATCCAAGATAACTTAAAACATATGTTTATGAAAGGACATGTCCAAGCATGATAAGAGCAGCTATATTTAAAATTGTCAAAAACTGGACATAACTCAAGTTGTCCATCGATGGGAAGATTGATAAACAAACTGTTGTATAATATATTCATACGATGTAATACTACCGAGCAATAAAAATAAACTACTAATATGTGCAACAACCTGGATGAACTCCCAAACGAAAGCTGAGCAAAAGCAGCTAGATGCCCCAGAGCTCATGCTCTATGGCTCCATTCACGTAAAGTACAGACAAAAGTAATCCAAGGTGGAAAAAAAAATCAGATACACAAACCCATGGATCTCCCTCTCTATGCCCCTGAAACCCAGCTATCCCAGTTGCTCCCCCAACAGACCAGCACCTCAGGGCAGACCCATTCTGGTAAGAAGAGTTCCCATCTCCTATAAGGGGTGGATGCCAGTGTCTGTTTGTCAACTCAGCACCCCTTTACCAAGTCCCTGCATCAGACTAGGCCTGTGCCAGGCTAGAGATACAGCAGTGAGGCAGGTGGACACCATGCCCCCTGTCTGGAGCCCCACAGTCTTTTGGAGAAAACAAACAATAAAACAAAGGATGCCAGGACTGTTCTTCAAGTCTGAGATATACTTGTTATCAGCTGGTCCATGCCCCCTTCAACTCATATGTTGAAGCCTAACCCTCCCCCTGCCAGTCAGGATGTGACTGTTTGGAGGCAGGGTCTTTAAAGAGCTGATTTAAGTAAAGATGGGGTTGTCAGGGTGGGCCCTCGGCCAATATGCCTGATGTCATGATTAGAAAAAGAGATTAGGACAAAGACACGCACAGAGGGCCGACCCTGTGAGGACACGGTGAGAAGACACCCAGCTACAGCAAGGAGAGAGGCCCTGGGAGAAACCAACCTCATTGACGCCTTGATCTTGGACTTCCAGCCTTTAGAACTGTGAGACAATAGATTTCTGTCAGCCTGTTAGGGCAGCTGCAGGTGACTGATAATATATATCCCGATATACTGATAAGGTATATCCCGAAGACTCCCAACAACCTTGGAAGGACGCACAGTCACCCCAGGGAAGGAATAAACAGCCCCAGAGATGTTGAAACCCTAATCCCTGGAACCTGTGAATGGTACCTCATGGGCAAAAGAGACTTTGCTGATGTGATTAAATTCGGGATTTTGCCATGGAGATTAGCCAGGGTTATCAGTAGGGGCCCAGTGTAATTATAGGGTCCTTGTGAAAAGGAGACAGGAGGATCAGGGTCAGAGCAGGGGACGTGATGACAAAGCAGCGGCAGAGAGATGTGAAGACGCTCCAGCCCAGCCCGAGGATGGGGAAGGGCCACAGGTGGGGGATGCAGGCACCTCTGGAAGCTGGAAAGAGCCGGAAGATGGGGTCTCCCCTACAGCTTTCTCAAGGGAGACGGCCCTGACAACGCTCAGATTTCAGCACTTTGGCCTCCAGAACTCTAAGATTGTAAATTTGTGTTGTTTTAAGCAACTGAGTTTGTGGCAATTTGTTACCCCCATTTCACAGAAGGAGTGACTGGGTCTCCTGGTTGGTGAATGGAGAGCGGGATGTGGGCAGAGACTGGCGGAGTCCAAAATCCACACTCTCTCCCTGCCCGGCCGTGTCTCTGTTCCCGGGGCTCACGCAGGCCTCTCCTGCCCAGGCCCAACCCAGACCTGCTCAGAGGGGTGTGGCCCCTCGGAAGGCACGGTTTTCCATGGGAGGTTTTCTGTGCAGGTAGCAGCCCCCACGCCAGGCTGCTGTGGGACCACCACTGCCACAAGCCAGGCTGTATGCTGCTCCGCACTGGCCTGCCAGGGTTTGCAAGAAAGGCTGGTGCTCCAGGGCCCAAATGCTGTGCAGCGTTTCTCCTGGCTGGAGGTTGTCACTTAGGCCAAACTCCCAGCCCCTCCAGCGCCAGCCCAATGCGCTCGCCAGGCCCAGTTTTTGTGGATCTTTTGCTCCGTTATCATCTGATGGACGACAGCCCTGAGCTCTCCCGTTAGCGCTTCTGCTTCCAGTCGAGGTGATGATGTCAACCCTGGGAACAGCATGTACTTGAAATAAATTTCCTTTTAAAGGAACGTGTCTGAGCCAGAGGAGTCAGGAAAAAGTGGGTCAGCACTTGGCTTTTTTTTTTAAACAAGTGCACTCGTATCCAGAGCTTTGTTTGGGCACAAAGCCAAGTAACCTTGGCCTTCTTGAGGCCCCACGTCCCCACCCATGTCCAGGACAGGGACTGTAGAGGACGGGCCCTGCACACGACCCGGGAGGCCCAGGCTGGGAGCCCGGCACTTGTGGAGCGACTCAAGGACCGGGCGAGGACCAATGCCTCAGCCCCGGCGGGAAGGGAGTTAGGGGAGAGTATTTGTTTTCTATCACAAATTGCTACAAATTGAGAGGCTTAAAACAGCACAATCTATTATCTCACAGTCATGGGGGAGACCCCTCCCTGCTCATTTGAGGCGCTGGCAGAACCCAGTTCCTTGGGCAGCAGGACTGAGGGTCCCGCTTCCTTGCCGTGGTCCACAAAGGCCATTCTCAGCTTCCTGAGGCCACCCGGCCCCTCTCACAGCCAGCGAGGCCTGGTCGAGTCCGACTCCCACCTCTGCTCTGTCACCGCCTCTCTCTGGCAGGTCTTCTTCCTTCCCCTTCCTCAGGCTCCAACGATTCCACTGGACCCACCTGGATAATCCCCTCCCGACTCAGGACCTGTAACCTGAGTCGCACCTGTGGAGTCCCTTTTGCCACATAAGGCAGCACGTTCACAGGCTCCGGGCTGAGGGCACGTTATTTGGCCTAGCGCAGCGAGGAAGCAGAGCAGTTAGGGACCCTTTATCAAGGTCAGACGAGCCGACCCCTGTCTGAGAGAGGAACGGAATCAACGGCCCCGCGAGAGCCGCCATCTAGGGAGCCCAGCGTGGCTGCACGCGCTACCTCCCACCCCTCCGCCATCCCGTGGGCACAGAACATCACACGCAACGACGCTCAGGCTCCGAGAAGGCCAGCGATGCTCCTGAGTCGGATGTCAAAGGCCAGAGGGGAACACGTCTGCCTAGTTAGTAAACACTGGAGTGACAGGGCTGGGATTCAAAACAGCGACTCACCCCAAAGCCAGTGTGCAGGCCTGAGCTCAAGCAATCCGCCACCTTGGCCTCCCACAGTGCTAGGCTTTTATCTAATCACGTGCACTCTAAGTCTCGCTTACCTCCTTGATTGACTCAATAAGCAATTCCTGGGGACCTACTAAGCACAGGGGCTGGTATCGGGCTCATGTGAGAGAGGCCTCATGGGTCAGGTCCAGGGCTTGCTCCCAGAGAATAGGGGACAGGTGGTCGACCCTGATGCCCTGGGGCCTGTTGCAGGGGGGTTTTAACAGACATTCATGGAGAGGCCAGAAAGGACAACGAAGGAAGCAGCGATGGCCCCGAGATATCAAGGTGGGCAAAGAGGGGTGTGGCCAGGGGAGATGCAGTAAAGGGGAGGACACAGCAACAGTCAAGTGTGGAGGGCAGGTACTTCCTCTAGACTTGCTTCTCTGGTGGGAGAGACCCGTAGAAGATGTTCAGTGTGCTCAGGGCTTTGTGGAGGGATGCTTTTGGCTGCAAGGATCAGCAATAACTGGCTTCAACAATAAGGATATTGATTATGTCATATTACAAGAAGTCAAAAGAGAGTGGATTGTCTCAGGAGCTCATCAATGTCATTAAGGGCCCCAGTAACTCCCATCTCTGTGCCTGGCTGCTGTCTGTCTGTCCAGGATCCCTCATGGCTGCAAGACAGTTGCAGTAGCTCCAGGCATCACACCCGTATATATCAAACCTAGAGACAGGAAAAAGGGGTTATTCCTGTCTTGTACTTCTTTCTTTTCTTTTCATTTTTTAGAGACAGGGTTTCACTCTGTCACCCAGGCTGGCGTGCAGTGGCACAGCTCACTGCAGCATCAAGCTCCTAGGCTTAAGCAGTCCTCCTGCCCCAGCCTCCTGAGTAGCTGGGACTACAGGTGCATGCCACTACATCCGGCTAATTATTTTTATTTTTTGTAAAGATGGGATCTTGCAATGTTGCCCAGGGTGGTCTCAAACTCCTGGCCTCAAGTGATGCTCCTGTCTCACCTCCCAAAATGCTGGGACTATAGGTGTGAGCCCCCACTCCCCACCTGTTTTTTAAAATTGAGATATAATTCACAGAACATAAAACCATTTTAAAGTGCACAGTTCAGTGGTTTTTATTATATTATGTTGTGCAACCATTACCTCTATCTAATTCCAGAAAAGAACATTTCCATCATCTTAAAGAAAAATCCAGTGCACATTAAGCAGTATCTCTCCAGCCCCATCTCCTCCCAGCCCATGGCAACCACTCGGCTGCTCTTGGTCTCTATGAATTTGCCTATTTGGACATTTTATATAGAAAGAATCGACCATATGTAGTCTTATGTGCCTGGCTTCTTTTACTTAGCATGTTTTCAAGGTTTATGTTGTAGCATGTATCAGGACTTCATTCCTTTTTAAACATTTTTTAATTGTGGTAAAACACATGTACCATAAAGTTTACCACCTTAGCCATTTTTAAGTGTACCGTTCAATAGTGTTGAGTACATTCACATTGTTGTACAACCGATCTCCAGAAGTCTTTTCATCCTGCAGAGCTGATACTCCCCTCGTTTAACAACACCCCTTATCTCCCCGCCCAACCCCAGTAACCACTGTTCCACTTTCTGTTCCTATAATCTAACTGCCCTAGGTACCTCATATAAGTGGTACCACATATGCTATTTGTCTTTTTATGACTGATTTATTTCACTTAACAGAATGTACTCAAGTTTTGTCTATGTCGTAGCATGTGTCAGAATTTCACCTCCTTTTTAAGGCTGGATGAGAATCTGTTGTTTTTTTGTTTAGCCATTCAGCTTTTGATGAACACTTGGGTAGTTTCTACCGTTTGGCTATTGTGAATAATGTTACTATGAACATTTGTGGACACGTTTTTGTGTGAACATATTCTCAGTTCTCTTGGGTCTATACTAGGAGTGGAATTGCTGGGTCAGATGGTAACTCTGTTTAACTTCAGGCCTCTTTTTGAGAACAGAACAACCTACCCAGAATGCCTGTAGCCATTTCTCTACATGCCTCATTAAGCAGAAATTGTATCACATGCCTGTGCTGGAACCGCTCTGGTGGCAAGGGGCACATGCCCCAGGCTTGGCTTGGACCAATCAAGATGCAAGAGGTGGGCGGGGGTGTAGCTCCCCTAAGGACATTGCCACTTTTAGGAGGGGAAACAAGCTTGGGATTTTGTTAGTAAAGAAAATGGCTGCTTACAGAGCTTCTAGATAGATGCCCAAGTGTATGTGTGTGTGGGGTGTGAAGATGCTGGGAACGTCAGAAAGGCTGGAAGCCAGCCTGGAAGAAGTCCTTGCTCTTCCAAGTTGCTTGCCAAGCCTCTTGTCTGCTTCCACTCCACTCCGAGCTTGCTCTCATGTAGCCCCAAATTGTCCTTTATCTTCCAACCCACCGGACTCTCCTGGACTCCTGGTTGTTAAACAGAACAGGTGAAGCGTTATAGAGCACCAGTTATATCCCAGCACTGAGCAAGGTTGGGAATTCAGAAGAGGTGGACTGCAGTCATTTTCCAAAGGCCTTTATATTAGTCAAGGGACTTTTAATTGCAAATGTCAGAAACCTAAGAAATGGCTTAAGTCAAAAATGAATTTACTGCCTCACTAAAAGAAAAGTCCAGAAGCAGAGCTTCTTTCAGGAATGGCTGAATCCAGCAGCTCAATGCTGTCATCTTGATACCACCCCTCGACTCTGCTGCCATCTGTTTTGGCTTCATTCTCAGCCAGGCTTTCCCTTCACTGTAGTAAGGATGGTCATCGACAGTCCAGCTCAGACCTACATCCTAGCAATAGGACAACCCTGGAAAAAGAGATTTGGAAGTTCTGAACCTGAGTTGTGACACGTGCTTATCTTAAATCAATCAATTATGGCTGATAGGGTGGTGTGTCCTGACTGGTCAGTTACCAGGGTTGGAGTGGGGTCAGCCCCACCTGAAACACACAGACTGAAAGAGAAGGAGGGTTGACTCCTGAAAGGGCCCAGTGTGTGTCTGCGGGAAGCCCTGAGTGCCATGCTAAGAACCTCGCACCTGCTCCTGTGGACATGGTGCTCACAACAGGGTTGGGTAGAGGGGATGACAGGCAGGCACAGACAGGGAGATAATGGTTCCTTCACCACATGAGCAGGGTTGCCTAGGGCAGGGGTGACCACGATAAAGATGACAGAGGATGCAGAGGAGGTGTCATGAGATTTAAACCCGCGGCATGTATTAGTCTTCTTTCTGCTGCTGTAAAAAATTACCACCATCCAGTGGCCTAAAACAACACAGCAGACAAGTTCATTATCTCACAATTCTAGAGGTCAGCTCTCTGAAATGAGTCTCATTGGGCTAAAGTCAAGATGTCAGCAGGTCTGTGCTCCTTTCTGGGGGCTCTGGGGCAGAATCTGCTCCTGTCATGCAGCTTCCAGAGGCTGCCCGCACCCATGGCTCCTGCCCTTCTTCCATCTTCAAAGCCAGCAACGGCAGGTTGAGTCCTTACATCACATCGCTCCGACCTCTTCTATAGTCACATCTCCCTCTGACTCTCCTCTTCTGCCTCCCTAGTCCACTTTTAAGGACCCTCATGATTACATTGAGCACAATCAGATAATCTAGAATAATCTCCCCATTTTGACAACTGTTGATTAGCAGCCCTAATTTGATCTGCAGCCTTAATTCCCCTCTGGCACATATCCTAACATAAGCACAGGTTCCTGGGATTAGGATGGGGGCATCTCTGGGCGCCATGATTCAGCTGACCAGGGCGTGGGGAAAAGCACAGCCGCAGGGACCCGGGCAATTGCACACACTCCTGGAGCAGCAGGGGCCACAGCACTCCTGAGTCCGGGTCCAGGCGAATTTACACTCTTATTTTTTTCATCCTGAAATAAATTACTTTAGTCAATAAATCTACTTATGGATTCAGGTGAGAACACTTAAAAAAGTTTACAGTCAGCCCTCCGTCTCAGTGGGTTCCACATCTAAGGATTCAACCTTCGTGGATCAAAAATATTTGGGGGAAAAATAAATGGTTGCATCTATACCGAACATGAACGGATGTGTTTTTCTTGTCATTATTCCCTAAATAATATAGTATGAGAATTATTTACATGGCATTTACATTGTATTACGTATTATAAGTAATCTAGAGATGATTTAAAGTATATGAGAGAATGTGCGTAGGTTATATACAAATACTGTGCCATTTTATATCCAGGACTTGAACATATGTGGATTTTGGTATCGGCTGGGGGTCCTGGAACCAATCCTCTGTGGATACTAAGGGGCGACTGTATTTACACAGAAAATTTGTAGTTAAGCCAGAGTCCTGTGTTCTTCTGTCTCCATGATAAGAGATTTCTCCTCAAAAGGCACATAGTTGGGCTGGGCGCAGTGGCTCACACCTGAAATCCTGGCACTCTGGTGAGGCCAAGGCAGGAGGATCGCTTGAGATCAGCCTGAGCAAAAGCAAGACCCTGTCTCTACCAAAAATAGAAAAATTAGCTGGGTGTGATGGCGCATGCCTGTAGTCCCAGCTACTCAGGAGGCTGAGGCAGGAGAATTGCTTGAGCACAGGATTGGAGGTTGCTATGACGATGTGCGCTATGACGATGCCACTGTACTCTACCGGGGGCATCAGAGTAAGACTCTGTCTCAAAAAAAAAAAAGACACATAGTTTATTTCTTACGATGGGAGATGATTTCTAAAAGCAGCCCTGGGGAAATGCACCTTCGTTTTACACCAAAGGTGGCATCTCCCCAGAAAAAAATGAAAAAGAAAAAAATAAAATAAAAGCAGTCTTTGTTGGATCAATTTGGTACACTTAAAGGAGAATGTTCTCTGGTATTGTGGCAATGGCATTTTCTACTTGACTGTTAATTTTTAAAACATTTTTAATCAACTTTAAAGGCTTATGTATTTTTTTAATCTCTACTTGGATCCTTGAAATAAATTCTGAATAAGCCTTCAGCTACTTCTCCCGGGGGTACCATGAGTCTTTTATTTTTTTAATTTCAGAATATTATGGGGGTACAAATGTTTTGGTTACATAAATTGCTTTAGTACCATTTGAGTCAAAGTTGTAACTGTGTCCATAACCCCAGATAGTGTGCTTTGTACCCGTTAGGTGTGAATTTACCTATCCCCACCTCCCCTCCCAGTACTGTGAATCACTCTCATTCACAGAACATTGACTGAGAACTTACCATGTGCCAAGCCTGGTGCCAGGCACTTGGGAAACAAATGAACAAGAAATGGCCCCTGCCTTCTGGAAATCAAGGGTGGCTTTGTATTTGTTAAATGCATTGGGAAAGAAATGAGCATAAAATTCCATCACTAAGCTACCAGGTTTTCAGGGCACTTTTCCCTCCCTTACACATGGGTATAATTTATGCTGTGCCTGTCTCCCTGCAGACTGAAACATCCAGTGTCCTCCTAGTTGGGGTTACAAGGGTTTTCTTGTCAACATGACACAGGCCGGGACAGAGAGGAACCTGCTCTCCGGCACACAGCACTTGGTCGAGCTGAGACAGAATGGATAAGAATTCAGTACACCGAGTCATGCGTGGTGGCATGCACCCCGCAGTCCCAGCTGCTTGGGCTACTTGGGAAGCTGAGGTGGAAGGATCACTTGAGCCAGGAGTTCAAGTCCAGCCTGGGCTATATAGAAAGATTCTCTCTCTAAAAAAAAAAAAAAATAGAAAGAATTCAATACATCAACTAGAGACGGTTGACATAAACGTTAGCCATATTTTTATTTTAAAATTTATTGCAAGAAATCTAAAAATGAGAGAAGAAAAATATTCCATAATTGCACTAGTATAAAACAACCATTGTTAGCAATCAGATGTATTCCTTCTACTAGTCTAAGGAATTTTGATTAATCACTAAAACTAACAAGAGAATTACTTTAATAACATGTGACAAAGCAGGAAGCCAAGTGGGACACAGAGCAAGAATGCCGTACACACAGTGTATCCGCACACAGTAAGCACTTGAGAGGGAATTTATAAATGTGAGAATCGTTGAGTTGGGTGGTAGAGTAGCATGGAAACATTTTTATTTATCTCCAAAACCTTCTGTAATGACACTGCAAGCCTCATGGCTGCAGTCCACTAAGAGAAGGGACTAAGCCATGCCAAGTTAAACACAATGAAGCTCGTAAATGAGTCAGGAGAGATGCACAAAGAGCCAGACTCACCTATGTGGGAACCGTGGCAGAAAGAACTCAGTCTTTGGAGTTGGTGAGACCTGTTTGGATCGTGTCTCTCCCTCTTCTCCATTCTTGACTCAGAGCAAGCTGTGTAACCTGAGCCTTGATAGTACCTGCCTGTAGAATGGGTGTGAGGGGCTGAGGGGAGGACTGCAGTTCTAGAGGGGGTGCAGCAGCATACAGGGGGACTGCGCCAAGGAAGCGCCCAGCCCTGGGGCAGGCGGCAGGGTTTTGACAGGGTTTTGACTGCCTTGCTATCCAGCTTACAGGATTCTCATTTTACAGGTAAGGCAACTGGGACTCAAAAGAGTTAAGAAAGGTGGCTGAGGACACGGCAGAACGTGAACAACTGCAGGACAGGCGAGTGGTTCTGATTCAGAAGTCAGGAGGCCCAGAGGGAGCATCTCACAAAAGGGCAGGAGTCCCGGTGAATGGAGGGCTGTGGTGAGCACTTAGCAACCTTCTCACCGTACAAGCCCTTTTGCTTCTCTTTGCTTTATGATACAGTTGATTTTCATCATTTGTGGTAGTTATTAAATTCACTGCAAACACTCAATTAGCAAATACTGAACCATTGTTCTTAGGGGAAATATAGGCTTAGGTTGCTGCTAGCCTCTGATTGCAACATTTTTGTCAACTGATCAATACATGACTTTGTTTTGCATGTTTCTGTTTAAAGACATCTTATTTAATATATATCCTTGACTTATTAACATTGAACACATGGCCAACAGCACTGTGACTGATGCCAGAAAGTTCATCTGACATACACGCTTTCTCCATGAGGTACATCACAGCCTTTCTGCACCTAGGAACACTAGACAGTGTTTCAGCACTATTCTTGGGGGCCATTTCAAATAGCAAAATCACCAACGAAAAGCACAAAAGTACAAAAAGTATGACAGACTACAAAAAGGGTACCTGTTTACAGTGCGAGAGCTGAAACAAGAAGGCAGAGCACCATCATCGTCTTCAACCTCAGCTGGGAATGTGCACACGGAATGACTCATATTTCTTTTACTGCTGCAGGCATGCACAGGTCCAGGAACGACCTCGAATGCAGTATTGATCTGGGTATTTATTTGGTGGGTACAAACAAACTTTAGCAAGTAGGTATTGAAATTTGCAAACACAAGACCTTAACAATCCTTGATAGATGGGAAGGAGTGACTGTAGACTGTTGCCACTGTAAAAACAGTATATTCTGATTAAGGAAAGAATGATAAATTCTAAAAATTAGAAAAAGAACCAGACTAAAGGCTCCAGTGATTTAGGCTCAACCACTGCTAAAATGTTGTTCTATTTCTCATGAGGGTCTGAGAGTTTACCCTATCTGCCACAGTTTCATGGATGCTAACAGAAGGCGCAAAATGCCTGGGTCAGAAACAAAGGACTTTATTAGCAGGCGACATGAGCCTCACGGTTGTGTGAATTCCCCTTCCTCCCAGGTCACGGGAGTGATGTGGAAGTGGGCCAGGTGCCATGGGCGGCACACTCAGAATGTTTGCGTCATAGCTGAGGAGTCCCGACTCAGCAAACCCCAACCTTTCATAATGGGCTGCAAGCAAACCTGCCTTTGCCCCAGGTATCTTTATTATAATGGGTAGTAGGCAATACCTGCCCTCTGCACAGATGGAGATACTCTAATTTCAAGACTGTTCTCTATGCAAAAATCCTTCAAAAGATAGTCTGGAACAGAAACTGTCAGTGCCTTTGTTTGCAAAGTGTGTAGAAACTTAAGACTCACACAGAATTGTCTCCCAAAAGCCTTTTCGGACTTTTTCTAGCCCAAGTTTTCAGTTAATATGCTTATAATCAGTGTGTGTAACTTTATGCCTGCTTTTTCATTTAACAAAAAGCATTTTCTATGCGTTAAAAGTTATATATAAACATCATTTTAAAGCTTTTATACAAAGTTTTTATATTTGACATTAATAACCCCACTGTCCCTTCCACTCAACAAAAAGGCTCCAACCAGACTGTTAACACTGCTATGAATATCTTTGTGCATAATGCTTTTGAAAATTTCTGATTTCTTTTTTTTTTTTTTTTTTTTTTGTGGAGACAGAGTCTCGCTCTGTTGTCTGGGCTAGAGTACTGTGGCATCAGCCAAGCTCACAGCAACCTCAAACTCCTGGGCTCAAGCGATCCTCCTGCCTCAGCCTCCCGGGTAGCTGGGACTACAGGCGCTTGCTACCACGCCTAATTTTCTTGTTTGTTTGTTTCTTTTTTTAGTTGCCTGGCTAATTTTTTCTATTTTCAGTAGAGAGGTTCTTGCTCTTGCTCAGGCTGGTCTTGAACTCCTGGCCTCAAGTGATCCTCCCACCCTCACCTCCCAGAGTGCTAGGACTACAGGCTATGAGCCAGCAAACCAGCCCAGATTACCTCTTTAAGGACATTCCCAGAGGCAGAGTTCCTGAATCAAAGGCTAAGCCCAGGGGTGGGGAACCTTTTCATGTTGGAAGGCTGCATTAATTTAGCTGTAATCAAATAAGGCCACATTCAAGATACTTCAATTAGATGTACTTAAAAATGTACATTATTTTGTAAAAATCTAAGTACTATGTACTGAATAATTTCAAAAAATGAAAACTATTTGTTAATTTTAAAGTTAACTAACCTTTTAATGACTTTGTTGTGTCGTTTTTTTGAAAAGCATTTCAATATTTGGTTGCAACATGGAGGTCTGCAGTTTCAGCTGATCCTCTAGATGGGTGTCAGTCACTTGTGACCTTAAGGGTGTCTTGATTTGGGTTAGGTAGGAGAATGCACATTCACAGCAATAAGAGGTTGAAAAGCAAGAAAGCATTTTTCGAGCATGTTAATGAAGGCATGGATATTCTACTGCATTTTTCTGTATTTCAATTGGATTTTTCTTAGCATTAAACAATGACTTCAAAATGACATCTACCGAAAGCTCAATCAATTCCATCTGCAGTTCTTTAGGTACGTTGGTGATATCAGCTAGGTGACGCTGAAATGCTAATTTGAGTGTGATGTCATGATTCTCAAAGTCACTGAAGCTTTCATTGTATTCTCTGATTATTAATAATCGGTCTATAACAACTGTGCATTCTCCAAACAATTTGCATATGTCATCCTGCTCATCAATGACCTTTGCTAATTGGGAAAACTGGAAACAGCCCAGATGTTTACTTATCAAAAACAAATGGACAAATATGCAATGTGCTGTATTCATACAACGGAAAAATCTATAACATTAAAATGAATGAACTAAAACTACATGTATCACTATTGATAACTGTTAATAATAAATTATTAAGTGAAAAAATAGTAAATTGTAAACTCATACATAGAAGATGATACTACTTGTATGAAATTAAACAAGTATGCAAATTAGGCTGTCTATTTCTTGTGGATACATCCCTATGTAATAAAACTAT